>SDVV010038413.1:0-10737 GCA_016164225.1 Gammarus roeselii
TATATATATATTTATCGTACATTTGGCAGCGTATGGCAACTATTTGTTCTATGGCCGTGCATGACAACTATTTTCCTTGCCCAAGTTATCGCAAACTGTAGTATAAAATGGAGGATGTTGCAGTTCAGACGTTATTTGTGCTCTTGATCTCGTCGGCGAAACACCTTCCTCGAAATGAAAGTAGTCCTAACATGTCAATTTTTTTGTTATGAAAATACCTTTCTGTAACTTTGTAAGTCTTTTTTGTTTGTTTCATTATAGATATATCTTTGCTATTTGTTAATCTAATATGTATAGTTTACTCATGTAGGATGAATCAACCATCATTGTTGGAGGATGCAGGGAGTGTCCTCGGACCACACCGAAGTGATGCCGGTCTGCAACCAACCATCGCAACCCCGCAACCTAGCCTCGCAATGACAGCAAGCCTAAGACCCGGTGCTGCCCGCATTCCGGAACTACCTGGAGTTCAGCATACTGTTGGTTCGAATCTGATGTTCAGACTACTGCAACAAAACATCGACTTTGGCGCCGTCTCATGTTGGAAAATCCGTCACTCAGCCTACTGATGGGCCGGCTACGATACGTGAGCCTATCTTTGACCAGCCTACCTCTAAAGAAATTTTAGAAAACAATTTTGTCATATCCAAATTTACTGTATAGCACACACTGACCATGTCATTATATCTTCCATGATTCCTTTAGGACGCGAGGAGCTAGAGGAACATGCTACATTGAAATTAGGTCACTTCCAAAGACTCCAATGCAGCATAATAGTAAAAATGAGCAAATTACTAGAGGATGCATCTGTTGACATCAAGGAGTGGGTACTGTTAACAGGAGCTATGCAGCTAACCAAAAACACCATTTTAGGTGAGCGGATAGGGGATACCGGGATGAATTTTCGGAATAGATTAGAAAAACAGGAGCTAGAAGGTAGTGGGCGGTCCATTAAAACAGTAGCCAGTGTTGTGCTCAAATTCTACAAAACTGGGGTCAAAACTGGGGTCAAAAATTGGGGTCAATTGGTGATTACGTTCCTTGGCCCAAAAACTGTCCAGGCCAACACCAAATTGACAATATCAAAGCTGAGAATGATTGTGTATTGACCAGCTTGATTGCGCACTTCCACTTAAAGAAGGAAACAAACCTCTCAAAAAAATACGTGAGTCGTAGCATGCGTATCTCCTACACAAAAACACTTACTTTGATTTCCCAAACCTTGCCTTGATCAAACCAGTTGCTTTAGAGGACTCCCCTTTTATAGAAAGGGGTTGAAATCTGAACATGAAGCTGTATCAAAACACAAAAGAAAAAGGAGATTATGGTCTCGTCAGTGTTCACAGGGACAGTTTAGACGCGAGCGAGGAACGCTTCGTCTACCTAGTTCAAATCTTAGAATCCAATCATTTCGCTTTCATCCCGTGTTTCACTATAATCATGAAAACATTTAGAGGTACGACACATAGAGGGAACTTTTTATGTCCATTCTGAATGCAAGGGATGCATGAAAGCAAAAAAGATGGGCACGTAAAATTGTGTTCGTCCAGTACAGGCTTGCAAAAAAACAGTATGCCTGAAGAAGGCGAGATGTATCAATTCTCAGCCATGCACGCGACAATGAAACCACCCGTTGTTGCTTATTATGACTGCGAATCTGTTTTGGAACCTGACACAGAAGGAAGCAATGTAGTTAGCATACACAAGTTGTGCATGTGCAGTTATGCTCCAGTGGATATAGACGGAAAAAATGTAAGGCACATAGTAGTCGATTCGACTTGAGTTCCGCTTGAGGAAATGGAGACGCATCTCGTCAAAAATTTGTTGCTGGGTAATAATGATTACACGGACACTCTGACATCGTACCCCGAACCCGTTCTCACAAAACATAGCGTAAACAAATATTGCGGACGCAAAACGTGTGAGTGCTGCGGGGACACTGTTGTAGAAAAAGGAAAAAGAAGAGTTCGTCACCATAATCATTACATCGAGGGCGTCTTTGGACCCAATAGAGAAGTGATATCTGACAACTATATTGGGGCTCTGTGCTCTAATTGTAACTCCAGAATCACTGAGAAACTCAGGTGCATGACTTGTTAAGCTCACAATGCCTCGGCCTATGATTTGAGATTTATATTGAGAGGATTGAACGGCACTAACTTCTCTAATATCCATGTGTTGACGAAACAGTCTGATAAAATGTTCAGCATCTCTGTCTCCTTGTATGATGACATGAGCAAATACGGCGTCAAGTTCATAGACTCCTACTCCTTTCTCAACTCAAGTTTAGATAGCCTTGCCAAAAATTTTAAAGACAGTGGCCATGACATGCCGCTCCTCAAATCCCATCTCATAAGTCTCGGCTACAGTGACCGTGTAATAGAAATCGCCACTCGAAAAGGACATTTCTGCTACAAGGCCATCACATCGGATTCTGTAAAGGACCAAACGGACATCCCATCGCAGCAAGACTTTTACAGTCAACTTCGAGGCAAATGAATATCTGACTCTGATTATGCTGCAGTTATTGAAATGTGGCTAGCAGCCAACTGCAAAACCCTGTGAGACTACATGAATATTTATTTGTCGATCGACACACTGCTACTGGCAAAAGTCTTCCAAAAGTTTACGGAGACCATGACACGTGACTACACCCTGGATCCCGTCCATTTTGTGAGCGCCCCTGGCTTTGCAATGCATGCTGCCCTCTTTGAAGGCAAGGTGAAACTGGAGCTGGTCAAACATATCGATCTCCTCAACTTGATTGGCAAAAAACAAGAGGTGAATTTGTGACGTTGACGAAATGTCTAACCAAGATAAACAATCCCCGATGCAAAGACTTTGACCCCGACCAACCTGTGACTATAGCAGCAATGAGGGACTTTAACAGTCTTTATGGCGGAGTCTTGAGTGAACCCCATATCATTGGTGAAATTCACTAACTCACACCCGAAGAAATTCAAGCATTTGACTTGATAAAAGCAGACTGTTCGGGCGGATAGTCGTGCATTGTCTGTATCGATGTCCAAGTCAGCGACGAAATTGCACGAAAAACAGACGAGTTGTCACTACTGCTACATCACAAAGAAATCAGCTTGGACGATGTGTTGCCCTTCACAAAAAAAATCTTGGCAGGCTTGGAACATCTCAGAAACAGGAAACGAGCAGATCGAAAACTGGTCGCTTGACATTTGCCCCAAGCTGACTACCTCGTGGCCCTGGATTTATTGCAAGTACTCGTCAGGCAAGGGCTGGAAGTCACCAAGGTTAATAGAAATATTCGAATCAAACAGGAACCGGTCTTCAAATCCTTCATTATGAAAAATATACACAAACGTCCAGAATCTACGAATTTCTTCGGAAAGTCCCTATATAAACTGCTCTCAAATAGTATATACGGGAAGCTTTTGTTCAACCCACTCAACAGAAGTCTGGAGGCAAAGGTTGTTTGCACAGCGAACAAGTTCCGAAAACACGCTGCCAACCCCCTCCTGAAAATTTGCTATGCCATCGGTCCCGAAACAGTCATCATGATCCAGAAGCAGAAAAATGTGTGAATGGTTCATCCACTTCAAGTCTGGTTCTAGGTGCTTGAAAAAGCAATAGCAAAAATCTACAGCTTCTTTAATGACACCCTGGAACCACGCTACGGTGACAAAGTCTCGCTCATCTACTGGGACACAGACTCGTTGCTGCTCCAGTTCAAAGGCGTAGACGACATTTAAACAGAAATGCATAAACCTCCTCTGGCTGAATACAAGGACTTCTCCAACTACCCCAAAAATCATCCTTTGTATGATGAAACAAAGAAAGTCAGCTGGGGCAAAGTGTTACAGCATGTTGCTTGAATCCGACGCCACAAAATCAGCTGCTACGGGCGTAAATTACTAGGCACAAGCCAAAATCAGACATGAACAATACAGAGATATAAAGATGTCCATAACTCGAATACTTATACACACATTGTGACCTTACACAACATTCGCGCACAAGCATGCCAGCTTCAAATTGTACGCAGTTTTAAAAATTGCCTCAGTAAGTTTGAAAATGAGCGCTACTATGTTGATGCATGCATAACTCTAACCTATGGCCATCCAGACATTCCCAAAATATCCATTGAAGTTGAACCTGCAGCCACTAAAAAGAGGAAGCGATGTGTTGTGAATGATGTCGATGTTAACGTGGATTTAACATGGAAGAGACGTAAGCCTGACGGGGCCGTCTTTGGCGAGTTTACCCGAGACGAAAGTACACGCACGTCTTCAGGTTTTATTCTGTAAGAATTCCTAAAATGTAACCATCTAAATATGTACATATATAAATAAATATATACTCAAGTATATTTCTTTCGTTGCCCGTATAGTTAGAGTATATATTTTTGTTTACAAGCGCTTTGTTGTCAATATGACGTAGGACCTATTGCAGAATGCAGAAACCCGAGGACTTTTTCGTCTTAGTCTCATTGCTGGGCAGCCGTCAAATGTACCAACACAACACACCTCCATGTATTCCTAACAACATTTATCCAGGAATACAGTTACAGGGTGAGTGGAGCGGCAGACTTGTAGCAGTATTCATCAATGACTGGTTCAGGATAAAAAACACATTGAACAATACAACATTGTATTTTATATAGATTATTTCGAGGATAAAGAGGAAAGAGTCGAGCATGAAACTGCTTTGCTTGTGCCTCGCGAAAAATATCTCTGGCAATACATTGGAAGAACACATTTCCGACCTAGAAATCAATTTCAGAAAAAAAGCCTGCTAAGGAAACGAATCGTTAGAGGTCAAGAAAAAAATTGTTTGTATATGATAGTGTTGCGCCCGAAGCATACTATCAATAGAAACATGGGACTCACTAAAGTAGGAACATTAGGCAACCCCTCCAAATCCCCCATCCCTGTTTCCACCGTCAACTATCGTCGTTACATATGCCGTCGTTTCAGGCTTGGGTCAATCTCACTTTACATGTAGACTCAACAAAACGTCCGAGCATGCTCGAGCAGGATGCTTCTCACAAATCCCATCAGAGGAATGCTTACCCAGGACAGAGGTCAGCAGACGCTGACCTCGCAACAGCACTTCATGAGAAAGCAACTGGATGAATCGAGTTGGCCGGACGTACCGCGTGATCATCACCGCATCCGTTTAGTCCATATAAAAGACCAGAGCTGAGCTCAGACCGGGCCCGGTAAGTTCGATGTAAGGTAGTTGACAGAGCTGCTCCTCCGCCTAGCCACACCGTCCGACGCTCGTTGTTCCGTAAAGTAGTTCCCTCGTCCTCGTCGTTCTTAATCCTCGTCGTTAATAGTCCTCGCCGTTCTTAATCCTCGCCGTTCTTAGTCCTCGTCGTTGTATTGTACTCGTATAGTTTGAAGATAATTGTCCTTCTCAAGTAGTGTTTAGGTCGAATAATTGCAGCATCGGCCTGTGCAAGCCTTAGATCATCGAAATAGCGTCTGTAGTGACTCCGTGCTACTTTGCTCCAACCGTAAGTTGCTAGGGAGTTTAACGTCGTCTGCAGAACTTGTCGACCCAGCATCCTTCCTCACGCCAACATCCCAGCACGTTCTCGCGGCGGCACCCTCCGGTGCCAATCGGAGAGCCACGGCACTGTAGTGTGTCAAGAGAACGTTCGTCTAGCATCTACAACGGCGCGTGGGCATACCACGTTTCGGGCCACAGGATTCTGCGCGTCTTACTCCCGGTTAAGAAGCTTCCAAGTTAGGTTACTATCATATCCGTTAAAGTGTGCTCAGTATGTCAATATATTGTGTTAGGAGTCAGGGTAATAGGGTTAGCATTGCCGGATCAACACCGGATCCTAAGCGATTAATCAGAGGAATTATGTAATAAGTCATGTTCTGTGTAACCAAATTGTGTAAAAGCCCGTAGCGCTAGCATGTAACGAGTCTATGTCAGGTGACCCAGAATAAGTGTGCCCCGTCTGGGCTTGTATTGAATGCAATACCGTTTCATGGGTTTCCATTTTGCCTGTGTTATTGTGAGCCCCGTGGGGGCTGAGTCTTCCCTCGTTTCCAGTGTGGCGTATAGTTGCCGAACCCCGTTTCAGTTTGCGTGTTTTAAGGTGTAATCTAAAGTATACGTTATTGAGTATACCGTGTATTACTCCCCCACCGACTTGACGTGTTGCTGAAATAGAGATATAGTGTTTTTCTGAGTAACTCCCTTTGAGGACTGACAAGAGCGGCCTCGCTCGTCTTCAATTAACAGCTGAATAAATTTAAGACTGATTATCCGAAGGTAGTAAAATAGGAGACTGGAGTCGTGAAACTTCTACCCAAGTCCCTACGCTGTTACCCCAGGTCTTTCACTGACCAGAGTTTCGTTGCCGTAGGACCAGACAGCTTTCACGGGTGCTCCAGCTTGTTCACAAGAACCCCAAAGCTTCCATTGGTACCCCGGAGGCTATTGGGAACCCCGGGTACCTCCAAGCTTCCTTCAATAGTGCCACACGACGCATCAAGTTCTATACCTTTACTACACAGAACATGCCATATTCCGAATATACTGAAGCTACTATGAATTGGTTCTATGTTGGAAATATATAGGTTTATTTAATGGGTGGAACGGGGTGAAAATATAATGTTGGTAGGCCCGATAGCAAAAATATCCTTCATGAACGATAATGTACGTTCCGTAAACATTTACTCAGATATCGTTGCACGCAGTTTATGGGCGATAAGCAAGTTAATATTCTTGATGCTGTTCCAATAATAAATATTATTTGATTACGCGTGCATATGTCATATAAAAATACAGCGTAGTCATATTGATTTCATTTCCATCGTTCTACGAGATGGTGTTGACGGTAACATCCCGTTCAGGGATGGTGGATCGAGCCTATGCGTTTTAAATTTTAAAATAAGCTAGAGCCATTAAAATATAACTTGAATATGTCATATTTTGATAATCGCAGAACAGCACCGAGCAAACGTGTTCGACCCTGTCTACCATGACAGCATGACCGTTTTACGCTCCTTCTCACCTGGGCTGTTCAGGGAATATCATGCTTATGAGGAATGATGGATATCGATGTATGAATTATGCCTGAACATAAAATGACAGCATATATAACAAACGAAAAAATATCGGTGAGAGTGATACATTCGCAGAAAATAACATTAAACTTATTTAATCTAGTCCACTTGTAAATTGATCAAGTCGTTAGCAATGTATGAATCGAGTGCAGTAGTGTCCGGAGGTGTTATGAGATAAGGAGTGGACCCTGAGTGAAGAGAAAAGACGCAGTCGAGGCATCCTATGTGAAAGGATGCATGAATATTTAAATGTTGAAATCTATGTTTTATCAATATTTCTTCTGTATAAAAAACGTATTATTATCCCAATACACTTTTAGGGTTGAATTGCTGCAATTCAAATTGCAACACCACATAAAAAGATTCAAATAGACATTTTAATAGAAGAAAACATGACAGTGCCAGAGGTGATTTAATACTTTAAATGACCAATTAGATAGATGTAATCACAGCCAAACATAATGGGGGCGAGAATATTGTCGCAACGCGTTAAATAAAGCAACAAATAGTATAGTCTCCTGTCATAATGGTTGGGTGTTCGTGTCGCTCTGGCTCGGGAGAGGAGAGGCGACAAAGACTTGTCACCTTGGTGAGGCTGGCGGACAAGAAAAAAGGAACTCTTTACTTACAGTTGTTGTAGAACTTGAAGAATGCCTTAAAAAACTAAACTCCGCTAAAATAACACGATCAACGACTTTGATCAAACACAAGAGTGCAGGGTGCACTGGAATGTGAGCATTACCTTGAGAACCTGTTGTTGTCTTGGATGGAGGCTGAGTGAGGGTTAACCTGGCGGTAGGGCCTGAGCCTCTGGCCGTGCTGAGACGTGATTGGCTACAGCCAGACGGGCAGACTGCTGATGTTGATGTGCCAATTATTCACTATTTCTAATGCAAAACTTGTTTTCATACGTTTCAAACTGTATAGATGTTGCTGTTTAAACTAAGGCTACTTATGGGCAAAAAATATTACAATAATTTGTTTGTAATTCATAATTTAAAAACTCCCTTTTAATCCTGAACCTAGCATTTCAAGATCTTTGTGCCGCTTCCCAGATGCTGATTGGCTTCGCGTTCACTCCTTGTTGCCGCATTTGGCGCTGACTGGTGGCGCCCTTCCTTGTTGCTGAAGGGTTCCTTGCAGTATACCCCTGGAACTTTGAGCTGGAGTCCAGCACTGCATGATGGCAAGTTGACGTGAGGAGGGATTCCCGCCGCCAGAGGGAAAACTGCATCTACGACACATTTCCAATGAGAGTTAATACAATGGTCTAAAATATAATACCTTTGTCTTAAAGGAAATACACTATTTACTGGAAGGAAATTGTGCTATAGCTGCTGTGAGGGAGAGAAATGCAGAACTTGACTTCGCGACCCCTTACACACTCACTGTCCTAGCAATAAAATTGCAATACAACGCGTCATGAGTAGTGTATAAAACGACAAGAACCGCTTTCTAGATTCATTTTGGTGGGCGGGGTAGGGCGCGATGCATGCACCTTGACTCACCGAGCGTACGGGGGTTCGCGCAGAAACGTGTGAGGGCGGGGGCGGAGGGTACCGGAACTGGTTTGGTGCCCGAGTCAGCTAACGGACGGGGGGGGAGGGGGGAGACCGGAAGGGAGGGGGGCGGAAGGGAAACGGCGGGATGGAAGCAGGCTTGCGGCCTTGATTGGCAAGGTTAATGATATGAACATTTTAATTTGTACTGTATTTTGATGTATATTGTATTTATATAAAGTTTTTTCTTCTTTAGATGGTTGTAGTGGAGTATAATTGGTCACTAACTGTTGCTCGTTATATATATTCATACGATTCTGGTATGAATAGTGTTATAGGAAGTTTTCTGGAGAGGGGGGGATTGATGCGGTAGAGAAGCCCCCCTAAGTAGAAAGCTGGATGTGCTCCTGGAAAATTATGTGAGTTTGCTCTTGCCTATTCCTTGTCTTATAAATTTGTTTCCGTGGCACGTTTGCTACGTTGTGAGTGTATATATCGTTATATATTTATGACTGGCTTATTGTTTTTATATATTTTTTTTCTGTGAACATATATATTGGTATTCTTATCTACTTGTTGTATGTATGACCCATTCGATGCTTGATTGGTGGGTTCGTAGCGGTGGGGGCTTGGGATATTTATATATGTTTTGTTCATTTATCACTATATATTCATTTATAGGATTAGTGTGGTAGGTATGCCATATGAATCAATTTGCAGCCTTAGTTTGCGAACGGCCCTGCTTGTAACAGCCTGAAGGTAGGATTGCAGGCAAGATTCTGTGTTTCCCAGCTGTTTATTTCATTTGTGTATATTATCTATAAAAATAGTTTGATTTTTTGTCTGATTATTGGCGAGTTTAGGTATGTATTGTGGGATGATGCAGCACCTACGGTCGAGGATCTATCTACCCCATATTGCATTGCCCAGTTTTGAAACAGTTATACCAGTGTTCCATTGACGCGGTTTTCCAATAGCGAAAATACCTGAACCATATGGATTTAGTGTAAGTTAAAATCGATCATCACTTCGTGATGATCGATTGATTTAGGTTGAATTTGTAGTGTTTCGGAATTTCGATCAGTTAACTCATACAGTTTTAGGCATTTTAGGGTATTTTAGGCTTGAAGCATCCATGTAGCAAGCTATTTCAGGCCTAATTGCTAGGTTGTTGCATTATTGTGGTATTTTTATATGTATGTATGATGTTAATTCAACCCTGTTTTGAACTGAAGTGGCGGCTAATTTTATTAGATTTTGTATGTACTATACCGTATTTACTTTAATTTCAGTTGTGTCGCTCGTATATCTTGGTATCTTATACACATTTCTTGTTTGTTTGGTTACATGCTAGTTCATTCTCATTTATCACGTTTTTAATGTATGTTATGGGTATGGTAGAGAATTAATCTTCTTGATTTGTTTTATCTCGTGAGTTTTAGTATAGGTCTTTCAGTTTTGTAGCTTCTCTGTTGAATTTCCATCTTCAATGCAATCTGTTGGTAATTTATACAATTTAGGATATTTCACGTTTGTGTCTACAATATAGAACAATATTTCATGTCTAATTTAGTTACATTTTGTTCATTTATAGTGATTCATATATCTTCTTTCATCCTAATACAATATTTGACGCGGTTGTTATAAATATAGAACAGACGATTTGTTACAAATTTGGTCTTGCTGTTAGGGTATTGTATATTTATTGTACGACCATTCTTCAATATTTAGGAGGAGTTAGACTGTCCCCTAGGCAAAAGCTCACTCTGTTTATGCTTGTTTGTGTAAATGGACCGGTTTATTAGGATGGAGACCATAATGAAGTACAATTTTTATGTGAATTATAGCAGAGTAAAGAACCTTATTTAGCTATTTTATTAATGTTAATGATGTTATGTTTTTTTTTTGTTTCCACAAGAATCATAGGAATGTATGTTTAAGAGGTGTGAGTCCGTCCTGCATCTTTGTGGAATTTTTTGTCATTGATCCCTAGCAAATGTGTAGTTTAACGTTTAGATGATAATTTTCTGGATGGATGGGTCCTAGTGTAGAGATGGTTTATACTCTTTGGTTGTTATTTTGGAGTTCATCCATGTTCAACGTGAATTATGTACGTTCTTGTAGACGTCGATCTTGAGTTTCATGGGTTTGTAGTGTTTTACTTAAGTCATCAG
>SDVV010038414.1:0-10736 GCA_016164225.1 Gammarus roeselii
TGGATAACGAGGACACCACAGGAAGGCGGGTGAGCCTGGGATACCCCCAGGGGGTATCCCTCTGAGGTGCCTTATTGCTCTCGCTCTAAAGAGATGGTAGTCGATCTCTCCAATTTAGTTGAAAACTTCAACCTTTACGAGACGATGTTCGGCCTCGGAGCGATATTCGGCTTAGAGCGGTGACCGGCTCTTATTTTAAAAAAAAAAAAAAAAAAAAAAATCTATACCCTGGAAACTTGTAAACTTTGGAGCTTAGACGCGAAGAACAGTATGCGATGGTGTTTTCTTACTCGCTGGTCACTCATTGGTTACGATACTGCCTCTGCGCAAAGCTACCCTGGCCAGGTTTTTGGAAAGCTAGAACCACTGCCTCCTTCCACCGATCGGGATACGAGTGTGTAGACCAGACTGGGTTGTAAATACGACACAAGTAGGTGTGTGTAGAGGAATGTAGGTGCCGGAGCATCTCGTAGGCGATTTGATCTTCACCAGGAGCAGAAGGGTTGGAGGTGCGAATTGCACCAAGGATTTTGCGTACCGTGATAGTTTCATTGTAAGGTATAAGGGAATTTATGGAGAAATCCAGATCATTTTGTTCTGCAGTACGCTTTGTGATACAGAAAGCCGGTCTGTCCCAGAATCTGAGCTGACGGAGGAGTCATGTGTTGCAAGAAGTTCAGAGACTTCTTGCGGATCGGTGTGGGTCGTTCCCATCAGCCTTATGGTTGGGGGGGGGGGATGAGAACGGTACTTCACAATAATTTACCGTATGCAGTACCACACTTTAGACAAGGTGTGTTCACATTAATGGACGATACGAAGTTTTGTCATGATTCTCTTCAAGATAGGAAGCATGTATTTTGCACTTTTGCAGTTTCTCGCCAAACGTAATTTTATCTGCACTGCTTTGGTGCACCCGTATCGATTAAGTGCACGCTTCCTCCGGTGTTTCGCTATTTCACACAGGTCACTCCACCAGGGTATCCTAATTTTACGCGGTGTTCCCTAGGTTGTAGGGATGCTGCGATCTGCAGCGTAAAGGAGGGTACTGTTAGAGTTTTCCACCATCTCATCCCTGGATAATCCTGAGGTGGGAGAGGTGATGTTGTATAAGCGGTGAACGAATGCCAGTTGGCTCTACGCATTGTGTATCGGCGAGCGGTAGAAGCATCTTCAGGATGGAAAGTAGTGATGGTGAAGTGATCACTCCCTAACGGCTCCTCTAGCACTTGCCAGGCAAGGTTTGGGTAGAGGTTTGGGGAGCAGAAGGATAAGTCAATGGCCAATAACGAGGCTGTCTGGGTGTGGAAGTGCGTCGGTTCTCAAGTATTACAGATATAGATACTAGGCCGCATCCCCCTGAGAAGGGAGTAGTCGACGGCAAGGCGCACCTCACACCCTCATACGCACACAACTTAGCCTTTTGTGCTAAAGGGTCCGGCCGGTAACCCCGCAACATATACTCTGGGTCACGAGTGCAGTCCGAGGATCCGTAGTCAGCTGCAAGGCCCGACAGTTTTCACTGGTTTACCCCCGTCGCGTCATAATAGCCGCCCCCCTCCCTACCCCTGACCATCCCGACAAAGGAATGCCAAGGGCGGGAAAGCACATCAGAGCAATGTCTAAATCAACCATTCACAACCATTCTCTACTCACGCCTGTTCATTGCACGCTCTCTCGCTACTTCCACCCACGTTCATGTCTCTCCTTCCTAACGACTGCTTCACACCATCCATCCACCCAAACTTCGGTCTACCTCTAGGCCTGCGACCCCTCGCTTCCGCATTCATCACCCTTTTCATCAATCTCCTTTCATCCATCCTCTCCATGCGCCCAAACCACCTCAGATCACGCGAATCCACTCTGTCCTCCAACTTCTTCACCATCCCTGTTCTGATTCGAACCACGTCGCTGGTGATCCAGTCTCTTAGCGTTAATCCAGCCATGCTCTTCAAACATTTTGTCCCGAAAACATTCAACCTTTTTCACACCTCTGCTCTAACCCCCCAAGTCTCAGCTCCGTAGAACAACACCCTCATACAGCCCTCTCTTAGCTTCCACCCCAACGTTCTACAGCTCATTACACTCTTCGGTGCACCAGACACTTTACACCCATCCTACACTCGCGCCTTCACTTCAGTTTCCACTTGTTTAGTTATCTTCACATGGGAGCCCAGATACCTAAAACACTGAACTTCCTCCAAGAACTCTCCATTTAGGGGGACACAAATTTTGCTCGCATCGACAGTCCTCGAGATCTCATTACTTTACTCTTACCGAAGTTCACTCGCAGCGTCCTCCTCTCTCACACTCTACCAAACTCAGACACTGGCCCACATAGCTTCTCCTCTGAATCTGCAACCAGGGCCGATCATCAGCAAATAGCAACTGGCTTCACTGCCAACTCCACCCATTTGCTTCCAACAGTTCGAAGCCAAGACCCAGCGCACTCGCGTTCACCTCCCTGACCACTCCATCCATACAGAGGTTGAACAGCCAGGGAGACGTCACGCAGCCTTGTCTCAGTCCCACTTTCACTGTGAACCAATAACTCATCTCGCTTCCCACTCTGACACATGCTCGGCTGCCAACATAGAAACTCTGCACCGCTTCCAACAGATGTCCCTCCACTAAAAACATACGCAACAATCTCTACAGCGCTTCCCTTTCAATCCTGTCGTATGCCTTCTCCAGATCCATGGAGGCTCAAAACACATCTTTTCCTTTAGCAAGGTACTTCTCACAGACCTTTTTCACTGCAAAAATCTGATCGGCACACCCTCTACCGCTCCTAAAGCCACACTGTTCCTCTCCAGTTACGCAGTCCGCACAGTCTCTAATCCTCTTGATCAGCACTTTCCCGTACAACTTAACAACCACACATAACAGACTGATACCAGTCGAGTTGCAGCATTCATTTTCATTTTCTTTGCCCTTATATAGCGGAACAATGCAGGCACTGCGCCACTCAATCGGTAGCACGCCTGCCACAGAACGCCATCCGAATCCGGGGCCTTTCCCTGCTTTCATCACCTCCGCCGCCTCCTGCACATCTTCCTTGGTCATGTCCTCCACAAGTCTCCCTCCCAAAACTGGCATCCGAGCACCACCATCCACAGAAACAATGTCAGCCTCTCGGTCATCCTCGACATTCAACAACTCATCAAAATACTCGGCCCACCTCTTCCGTAAATCAGCACTTTCCAACAACAACTGGCCATTTTCATCTTTCACCACTTCCTCCTTTCCGGTCTCTCCCTTTCTCAGCCTCTTCACCTCATTCCAGAACATCTTTTTGTTCTCCTCAAAATTCTGGCACAACCGTCTGCCCCACCTGGCATAAGCGTCATTTTTTGCTCTCCTCACCACCCGCTTCACCTCGTTTCTCCTCTCTTTGCTGCTTTCATAAGCCACCACCGACTTCACCTGCAGCCACTTCTCAAACGCTCCTCTTTTCCGTGCCATTGCCAATTTGACCTGGTTCCACCACTCGCAACCTTTCCTTCTGCACCCGCCCACACGGCGCGCACCACACACCTTCTTCGCACATCTAAGCAACGCATCCCTTAACGTCTCCCATTCTTCCTCTGCATCTCTCAGGTCCTGTCCTCTCACGTTGTTATATTCTTCCTTCAACGCCTGCTGGAACTTCTCGGGTCTACTTTTCACATTCAGTCCACTCACTTTCACTACCTCTCTTCCTCCTCCCACTCGTTTGTTGCCCTTCCACTTCTGCTCCACTCCTAATCTACATTCCACCAGTAGATGGTCAGACACTCCTCCACCCTCCCCTCTCAACACCCGCACATCCAACAGCCTCCCCACCACTCTCCTCGATATCAGTACAAAATCAATCAGGGCTTTTTCCACCACTGCACCATGGGTCATCCTTGCCCATGTGTACTTGTGGATATATCGCTTCTTGAACAAACTGTTCCCGACCACCAACTCCTACTCCATACACAGACTTATCAGGTTTTCTCCACTGACATTTCTACCGGGAACGCCATACCTTCCTATTACATTCTCCACCACTATATCTCCAACTCTCGCATCAATGTCACCCAGTACAACTACATTTAAATGACCTCCAAAACTCTCAATACACTCACTCAGGTCAGACCAGAATTGCTCCCTCTCCTCTTCACTTCTCTCGCTGCCCGGTCTGTAAGAACTCACTATGTCCATCTTTCTGCGTCTAACTAACCTTCACCCACATCAATCTTGAGGATAACTCCTTCCATTCGGTAGCGCTACGAGCCAACCGATCACTCAATATCAGGACCACACCTTTTCGTGCCCAACCTTCTTCCACACCGGACTTTCTTCCACTTACCACACCAAACTCACATTCTCTTGTACCTTTTAATTTCGTCTCACTCAGCGCCAACACATCAAACTTCCTCCCCACAAACATCTCACCAATCTCTCTCCTCTTTACCTCATTCGTACTACATCCACACACATTCAGTGACCCTAACAAAAGGGTTCGGAGAGGCGTGAGCCTCTCCTCCTCCCGCTCGTCTTGCCGTGTTTGATGAAGGGTTTTACAGAGAACGGGATTCCTAGCCCCTTCACTCCGCCCCTTTTAGTCGCCTTTTACGACACGCATGGGTTACGGTATCATGATTCTACTCCCGGCAACGGGCCGCCTTTTTAGTCGCCTTCTACGACACGCGGTAGATATGGTAGCAAGATTCTAACGCCACGGCTACGAGGCAATAGCGTCCTATAAATTGAACTGCTTAAGTAATACCGTTGTTCTATTCTTTCTGTCAATAAGTGTTGCCCGTTAGAGGATAAATTAAAAGTCAGTTCACTCTTTACTGCCATAACTACTAAGATGATCTTGATAAATAAATGTGAAGGAAGCTTCTCTTTTTATCAGCCCAACATACTGTTGGATTAGACAAAAATAATAATATAAAATAAAAGCACATGAGGTTCACTGCCCTCCTGAATACCAATCAAAATTCTCCAATAAAACATCAAAATATTAGCTGCAATGTGGCAACTATGTCTAAGATTATAAAAAAAAGGGTGTGTCACGTAGCATGACCATTTAACGACGAGACCTCTTCCGGCCTTACTAGTGCTCTGTCTCTGGGCATTCTTTCAACGAGGGAGCTGACCACTGACCCAACAAACTTCAGAACACGAATAAACCATAATACCTATCGGGGACGCATACTTTACTCACAAATTCATTCATAACGTCAAGATATTTTCCGTATCTAATAACTGCTTTTATTAGGCAAGACGAACAAGTTGGATCGTTTTGCCCGGACTTTTTTTTACCGCCACGGTTACCCGTAGGCAACTACGAAGTCCCTCTCTGGAACTCGATCCTTTGGTGCTCCTGTCTCACCATGTCAAGTGACATCGCCTTGTACAACTCAGACTTCATTTCGTCCTTGGCGACTCCCTCTCCTTTCCTGAACATCATGGACATGTTGGAGCGCAATACATCAATGGAGCGCAAAACATCATGGACATTAAGGAGCGCAATATCAGAAAACAGAAAGAATGCTTCGACGTGCCCTCCACGTCCATCAGATATGTCTCACTCCCAGAGGGGTGTAGAGCAATAAGGTCACCTACAAGAAGGTAGGGCGCAGGAAATTGATGAACCAGGTTAGTAAGAATTGAGCAAGAAATTAGTTCATTTGAGAAAATATACAGGTTACAAATAGTAACGAAGCGTTTGAGGCCCACACTGTGGGCCTGAGCTTGCAGAGTTGTTTGTAGGGGGATTGAAGCGCATGTGATCGCTCGATTTACTATTGTAGCCAGGCCAGTGCCCGGTCGAGCATTGGCAGTGGGCGAGATGAAGTGGGCTTCATACCCACTGGGGAAAAAGATGGTTTGTACAGCCCCAGGAGAGTTTTCTGGGAGACAAACTACTATTGTATTATAGGTATGGGTTAGTTCCAATAGTTCAGCATAGTTAGCACGATATCCTCTAATGTTTCATTGAAGGACGAGGGTATCAGGCATCGTGGTAGAGGTCAGAGACATTCAAGGTCTGGGCTTGAGTTGATAAGGTCTAATTATATATCGCGCTCGACGAGTATTGTTGGAGCTTCTCTTTTAGCTATGAGTTAACGAAGGATCATTTCCGTTTGGATCATCATCGTCCAGGTCTGAGCCAGTGCCCTTAGCGTTGGTAATCGGCAAGCGAGTCTTTCCGACCTGAGGCGATGATGGGGTGGGGCGGGGATCAATCAATACTG
The DNA here is from genome assembly GCA_016164225.1 of Gammarus roeselii. Taxonomy (NCBI): domain Eukaryota; kingdom Metazoa; phylum Arthropoda; class Malacostraca; order Amphipoda; family Gammaridae; genus Gammarus; species Gammarus roeselii. Next base: position 6,234 of record SDVV010038414.1, read on the forward strand.
TGTTCAGCGCATTTCCCTTAGGATTATAATCTGGAACGGCTAAGCGAGGCAGAGGCGGAAGGGCATTTGGCACCCTAATAAAGGCACCAGAATGACATCTGAGCTGAGCAGTGACCTGGCTAGTATGCGCGGTTACCAAGGGGAATCTTCATCTGGATGGGCTTGGGGTAATGCGGGTTTAAGCGTTGGTGTCAGATCCCGGGTTTTCGTCTTGTGTGGCTGGCGAGGAGCGCGTTGAGGTGGCAGCGTTTTTTTATGTGGTGCTGCCTCCAATAAAGGCAGGTCGTCGTCCAGATTCAGGTCTGGGACTTCCATTGCACGTCGATCAGCAAGTGATGGACGGGGCTAGGTGGGAGTGAGGGAAGGTATCTCCAACGGAATTTCTGAGTTACCGGACAGTGCGAATGACTGTCGTCGTGGGCTTCCTATATTTCGAGGAGGGTGAAGGGCATCGTGTTGTAGGTTAGAAGGAACTCTGGTTACGGGTGTTCTCGCTGTCACTGCAGCAAAGTTAGCGAGCAGGCGGATAAATTTGGTGGTTACTTGTCTCTCGGCTTCGAGGTGGAAAGGCATTCTCAAGCTTGAACAGCGAGTATCTCCTTTTCGAGTCTGTAATAGAAGCATTCGCGTGAGGACGCAGGATGGTCCTCTAAACAGTTACCGCATTAAGCAGGTCGGTCACAATTGTGGCCATGTGCTTCCTTACCACAGCGGAAGCATGTATTTTCTATGTTTCTCAATCGGCATGCATCACTTCCATGACCAAACTTTTCGCAGTTGTAGCAGCGTGTGGGATTAGGGATGCATTCTCGAACCGAGCACTGTGTCCAGCCAATCTAAACATCAGGAGGCAGAGAACAGAACTTGAAGGTGAGGATGTAGACACCGATGTATTCCTCAACTCCGCTTCGTCGTCATTTCACTGTGTATCTTGGTGACATGCTAATCCGCGAGTTCAGTATGAATATCGTCGTCGGAGTGGTTTGGTCTGTTTTTATAGTAGATTGTTCCTTGTATCGTGTTGAGAGTACGGTGCTTATCAATTTTTACAGGTATATTTCAATTTTTACAGGTATATTATTAAGTTGTTTTAGGTTCTGAATGTTCCTGCACTGCTCCTCATCTTTCACCTTCACCAGGAGGGAGCTACTCTTAAGCTCACTGAAGCGCTTCGGGGGGTCCCCCAGTGCAGCGCGGAGTTGTCGATTAGCTTGTATAGTATTAGTATCGGCCAGGTCCTCTCCCGAGATTGCCTTGACGGTGAAGAACTTAGTGAAGTTTTTATTTTGAAAAGAAAAAATCAATTATGTTCTGATTTTCATCGCATCGTTCATGGGGTCGTACACGATTGCGGCGGCTTCTCCCGGGCTTTCGTCCGGAAGCAGCATGTACCTCACCGGCGTCGCGGTCGTGTGTCCTGTTTAAAAAGTCCACCCCACCAAAAGTGAGGGAAGGCTGCTGTTGACTAATTATCTCTCCATCAGGCAGCCTAGGATGGAAGGGGTATACGTCCACTATTTGGGCGCGACCGCCGGGTGATGGCGGTGTTGAAGAGCGTCCACCAGATAGTGACGCTGATACGTCGTTATCTTGTGATAACCGTTATTGTTGTTGCTGTGATAGCGGTTGTTCAGAAGAGTGGTCCGATGAAGAAGTCTGGGTCGTCAACATTTGCAGAATTTTTATTAAAGAATCCATGAGAATTCCGAGGAGCCCCCTCAATATGCCCACGCCCACCTCGGAGCGCATATAGCAAGTGTTTTCTGGCTCTTTCAACGAGCACCACATGTGAATTATGTGAGGCTCGTTTCCCCTGCAATACAGTATTCCGACGGTTAAGCAAGGCCTTTCAACAGCTCTACCCCAGCAATGGGTTCGCCGAAGGTTGTCCTACCCCCGGTCCACCAAATCGCAGAGGCCTTATGCAGTCATATAATTTACAGCATTATCCATCGTCATCTTTGCTACATAGGCCACCTTGATAGTTGGTGAGTATAAATTCAAGAAAACATGCATAAAAAAAAGAAAAAAAAAGGATAACAAACAGAGTGATTAATAAAAAATTAATAAAAATATACATAGAGCAAGAGAAATGCGTCAGCTAAAAAAAACAAAGGTTGTAGGAAAAAAAAATGGTACAGTAAAGTAGAAAAAATAATAATAAAGTAGCCAAAGTAAAAAAAAAAGTTAGAAAAAATACGGAGAAAAGTTGTCAAAAGAAGAAAAGATATTAGTAAATGGAGTTTCGACAAGACAAACGAGGTAAAAGGAGTAAACAAGGTGCAACCATAACAAGGAAAGGGTAGAGAAGGAGAGATACTGAAGAGTGGAGAGTAAAAGGGTCCGAAAGGAAAATAGGGTGTTCATCCCCCTGGTTGGATCGTGACCCCGTGCGACCCATGAACGAGTAGCTTTAGGGGAGAAATACATTTAAATACACGTGGGGCCCCTCATGAGTCAGAAGCAACGCAAGTTCGGGGATTATGTAAATTTTCTGCAGCTCAGTGTACCCGTCAACTATCTCTGTGGACGCCATACTTTACCTGCGCTGGCTGCTTGATGACTGTACAAAACTGGTCGTCCAGCTTTTGGTGGTTGGGGTAGAGCCTGAGCTCGTCAGCGTTGGCTGGAATGTTGTAGGCACCGAGCACAATGTAGCTACTGCGCCACCAGACCAGGCCACCCGTCACCACGAAGTCCTCCTCTTGGCTCTCGTTGCCAAAGAGGTGCCACCGTCGGTGCCGCACGGAGTAGTGTGCCACACCGTTGCGACCGGCAACCCCCACCACACTGCATGACGGGTCGGCACAAACGTACTGTGCCACGCAGACAAAGAATCATTAGATTACAATAGACTGAACGTGATTTTTAGCGCGATAACAGACCATGAAAAAGTCAACATCTTCTCACGCAGGCTGGGTACAGCAGCTAAGCACAGGGTTGCTTGAAAAAGTAAACAGTAGAAAATTGTATTTGATCTTTTCATTGAATAAATCTAAATTGTTGGGGTGGGAGAACACTGATAATCCGTTAGTGGATAACCATCACAACACAGTCACGACACCTACTCTGATAGGGTAGTTGGAGGCAGTGTAGGAGTAGGGGATGGGCACCACCAGCCACTGCTTGTTGCTACTTGCGAATGTGTTTTGTTCGGTCTCGCGGTGTCGGTGATACTCGTCCAGATCGATGCCCTCCCCGTCTTCGGGGTCAAAGTCCGGGAAGGAATCATCTTGCGGCGGGTCCCGGTGATGTTGGCCGGTGTCCGTGTTAGTGGGCATCTCTTCGGGCGTGCTAAGGTAGAGTCGGTCACTGCCCTGCAACAGCACCCGCTGCAGGCGACTCTGAGGGCATATTGAAAGTACCGTGCCATTGACTCTTCACCGGGCAAGTGCATGAAAAGGGTTGACGGAGATACCCTTAACTGAACAGTCCTTCCATATTTACCGCATTGTTAAAAATAAAGTTAAAGGTTAAAGAGAGGCGCTGATGCTAAATGGGGTAGGCGGTTGTATCCCTCCATGCCCTTTACAAAGAGAAGTATTGTTGTATGAATGTGTTAGACATATCCAGCCAGGGTGTGGCTCAGAGCAACTGGGCAGCTTTGGTGCGAGACCGAGCTTATGTCTCAACACCCTACCCCCATCTTTCCTTCCTGCTCCTATGGCTCCACTCCATCTGTTTTCTAGACTGCATTTACGGGTCAAATATTTGTGATAATTATTTGTTAAGTGGAGATAAGATTGTTCAGTAAGAACAATAGCGTCGGAAGTGATCGACCTTAATGTAATTAAGGTCGACTGGCTTTTCTTCATCGAACTCTGACGTTAGTCAGTGAGAGCTCCTCCGTAGGGTGCGAAGATCATCGATTCTGATAGGCTCGCAGACCAGCATGTGCGGAAACGGCAACTTGAACGAAATTGAAATCATTTAGAACTTTCAACTGTTGCACGTATGCACGCTGGAGCATACACGAATTATACTTATACAAAATTAAGGGTTCATACGTAGTTATACAGACGGATCATCGCTTGTGTGTTCTTTTTATTAATGATTTGATTTGAGCCTCATTTCCACCAGAGCCTCAACGTGAGTCATAATAGGCTCCCCCGTAGGGCTCGATGATTATTGATTCCAGTAGGCTCGCACGCCTAAGTGCGCGAGGAATAAACGAAACAACGCTTTCAACGTTAGAAAAAATGTAAAAAATTTAGCAGTGTCAGACGCACGCTAGTGCGCAAAAGAAAAAACGCTTTCTCGAAACGGACCTCCGCTTCCAATCCTTTAGAACATTACGTTTGATACGTACGCACCCTAGTGCGTAGAGGTAGCATCTTCGAGATTAGAACAAGATCAGCGGCCACACGGGCAGTAACAGCTCCGACAGCAACGCAACACAATATTTACAGGTACGCGGTTTAGTTGTATAAATACAAACTATTAATTTAGGTAAGATAAAGACTCGGATGCAACGAAACGAATCCTCGCCTCCAACAACTCAGA
>SDVV010038415.1:0-10736 GCA_016164225.1 Gammarus roeselii
CTTTGCAGCCAGGTTTAGGTCAAGGAGTTGCTTCTGTCCGTGAGGATATTGACTGGTGTCTGATTAGCCAGGTTTCAGTCAGAGAGTTGAACAGGTCCCCTGTGGACATTCACTGGTTATTGAGCAACAAGATATCAGGCTAAGATTGGAGAGTCTAAGACTGGAGTTGGTCCCCTGTTGACTTTCACTGGTGTCATTGCGGCCAGTTTTCAGTCTATGGGTAGTGCTGGTTGTCTCCTGTGGACATTCACTGATGTCATTGCCGCCAGGTTTCAGTCTATGGCTGGAGTTGTTCCCCTGTGGACATTCACTGGTGTCATTGCCGCCAGGTTTTAGTCTATAGCTGGAGTTGGTCCCCTGTGGACATTCACTGGTGTCATTGCCGCCAGGTTTCAGTCTATGACTGGATATTGGCCCTCTGTGGACATTCACTGGTGTCATTGCAGCCAGGTTTCAGTCTATGACTGGAGTTGGTCCTCAGTGGTTCATCTTTGGTGTCATTGCCGCCAGGTTTCAGTCTATGACTGGAGTTGGTCCCTAGTGGATATTCAATGGTGTCATTGCCGCCAGGTTTCAGTCTATGACTGGAGTTGGTCCCCTGTGGACATTCACTGGTGAATGTCAGATCAGTATCCGCTGTAACTCTCTCTGAAAGTCATTCAGGCGAAAATCTTAGAAAGTGTTCGACGGCTGCTAAAGAAATGAGCTTGTCCGTGGCAGTCACGACAGATGCAGATGCTAACATGGGAAAAAAAAATTCAGAAGTGGACATCAAAAAGTGCGCCAGTCTGCAATTTCACCTATGGTCCAAGAAGAGCTCAAGAATGTTCATGCTGGACTAAATGCTTCACCGTTTTCTGTAATGCATGTAACATTGCCACTTGCTGGAATATCGCTACGCAAAAAATGATTTAGTTGAGAACCATTCAATGAATCTTTGTTTGTATGCCGCTTTGATCAAAGCCTTTACCACTACAAGACAATTAAATTGGGATCAGTTGAATTGCTGTACTCCAATGTTTCGAAGTCGTCAATCAACAATCATCAGTAAATGGTCTTTCATAACAGACGTCATTCCTCTCGTGACCACTCTGAAGGGAGTGAGTGTGTTCGTTCTCTGACACGTCCTAATATCGAAGCGATGTGAGAGACCATGTCATCAGGTATCACAAAAAGTTTCGCATCAGCAGAAAAGAAAGTCTCTTATTCTAGAGCTATATTTTTGCATCCTAGATACAAAACTTGAAAAAATGGGTCACTTTTCGTCATGAGAGAATTAAAGTCAGGGTTGGTTTGAAGTAGGAAGCAATTAGCAAGAAAAAGTCTTATGCTCCAGGTCATCAAAATATTGAGTTAAAAGCACGCCCTGTAGATCATTCCCCGGCGTGAAAAGTTTGGCGATGAGCACTACAGTTCCTTACCTCAAGCGGCTCACAACTGACGAAAACAACCTAACCTAATATGGTGAAGAGTGTAGGAAAAAGTATTTTCTGAACCGCTAAAAACTAAAGCAGGGCGTTCTGGCGTTCGAGGGTTTTCTGAAACTTTCAATGTGTTTTCTTTTGTGTCCAATGTGTTTTCTGCGTGTCAAAGGTGTATTCTGGCGTGTCCAATGTATTTTACGGTGTCCAATGTTTATTTATGCGTTTGAGGTGTTTGGTGGCGTGTCTAAGGCCGTCGCTGCATGGTATTGATAAAGAATTAGTTATCTTGGGTGGAGCCTGAGAAAAGAGGTTGGTGTTGTACAATAAGAGTGAGTCCTCGCCCCGTATCAAGGAAACATGGAAACTTTGATGGATCTTTACCATTTCAATTTTCTACGTCTGAGTTCATGAAATTTGTCCCTCGAATAGTATAATTATGAAAGAGTAAACATTCTTTTATGATATGGAATACTCGCAAGCGTATCCGCAAATATTGAACAGAATATTCGCATCCATAAATTGCAAAAATAAACCTTCGTTCCATCTCTGATCAATAGATACATTTAGATTTTTCAGTGATGTGGATTTATTCTATTAGTCAACTTTGTTATTGAGCATAATTTAAATTAAATGAGACGCATATCTATTGCTGTGACTTTCAAATAGAGATAAGCGGGCCACTCATTGGGAAGTGTGTGGTCTGGAGGGTAACTGGGGTTAGGCAACTCCCACGCACGGAACCCTCTAAATAATGAAAATAATACGGTTAGTTTGTCGATTTGTTTTTTTTCAATGGGTCTAGACAGAAAAAGCTGAATTTATTCTTGAATGTGAACCCTACTGGTAAAGGAAAATTTTTGCTACGATGGCCTTGTCCTACTATTTTTCTTATGTTGTAGTGGATTATTTTTTGATGTATTGAAGAGGTGAAAATCATCCAACGTTAGTGTGCTATATTTAATATGTTTGATAGTATAGCTGTACAAATAAATAAATAATTCAATCAAAATGCGGAATATTGGTTATAAAATAGGTCTGATGTATTTTTATTCAGAAAAAAATCTAAACATACGATTCGTTGGGACTAGAGCCCCCAGCCCCCCCTCCCCCGTCGTTTGTCGGAAGGTTCCAATGATAAGGACTGTGACCGTGCACATTTACAAGCAAACGTATCTACTCTTCGACACTTGCAGTAAAATTTTGGTCGTAGATTCCAATTTGTGTTCGTTATTAGAATATATTTTGAGATGTACCGCAATAAATCAGAACACTTCTCATGATGTAAGAACATATACATACCTGGACCGTATACACGAGAGAGACATTACACATATTTTAAAATACTTGTCTCCCATATGCTCTCAGCCAGTGGGAACTTGAATGTACTCAATTGTTCCATAGAACGAGCAACCCCAATGTGTGACCTAAATACTGTACCTTATTCAATATAATTGCAGCCTTACTTGAATACTTACCTGCTTTGACCAGAATGTATTCTAGCTTTAGGGAATACTCGCGAGGTATTTCGTGATTATTTTTGTATGTGAAACTCTGGAAGTAGGTTGACACTTGTATCAACCAGTCGCGGCCGCGACAATATTTTCATCATGCGCTCTGCATTAGGTAAAAATAATCCCTGTACACGTGCACAAGCCCTTGCTTCAGTACGATATATGCTAATTTTTACATATATTCTAGATTTAGGGGCTTTTCTGATCCTTCTGTTAGACTTGTTGTCTAATGCCTAGATATGCTCGTGTATTCCATTTTGTATTTGTTACTCGAACGCATTTTTAGTTATGTAACGCGGATAAAAGTAGAACACCTTCCGTAGATAGTTAAACGTAGACATCCGGACCACATGCACGAAAGTGGCATTAAACACAAAACGAAGTCTGTCTCTGAGATTTTTTCAGCTGTTGCAGGAACTTCAATGTAGTACTCATGAGTAACTCGAAAATATTCTGGGATATATTTAAGGTGTATTATAGATTTAAGACATACTTAGTAAGACACCAGAATACCACGAGTCATCCCGTGAATACATTATCTTATTTTTATTTTATTTATTTATTTATTTACTTGTTGAACTCCACTTGCCTATCATAATGCATATGAAAACAGGGGGCTTATTTTTTCATCTCTCATTACACCTCGTGAAGCGTAAGAACGGGCTGGTATTATTGTTTTGAAAGCAAGGCAAATGCACATCGTTGTTTCCCTTAGACTAAGTTAAATCTTCACCGAGAAGAACCTCAAATTTCGCACCTGCTTTGCTTCTATAACTTCCTAGGCCATGATTGCCATGGTAAGCCATGCGACTGTTCGAAAATTTATGGTAAAACAAAAGTCATTGTTATTTTCACAACTCGAAGCATTTTCAAATTTTGTATAAATTTGTGAATCGCTGGTCTTGAAATATTTACAGGCGCTTGGCGTTTAAAACCTCAAGTCCCACCGTCGTAGTTTTTGTCGGTCCATCCGTCTATCCCATCTCCAGGTTAACGTTCAAAATCATGAAGATTCAACGATAATGCATGGCTTTTAACGTTTTATGTCTCGAATTGATGAACAGTTTACTGAAACTTCCACGTCGGCTCTTTTTCTAAGTGTAAATCCGTAATTTGTCTAACTGGTGTTGAACATATCAGAGAGCGTTATTTCACATTGCTATAGCGTTCGCCAAAATTGATTTGATTTCAAGGTTGTATGATTCGAATTGGTGAGTGGCATACTCAGAGCACTGAGTCGGCTCAGAAAATGAATGAATTACCGTTATTTTGATCTGATATAATATTCACATTTTGCCCTATTTCAAGTAACACTTATGTGATGGCGCGTCTTGTATCGCACACGTAAACGGCTAAGTTTTGTAACGGGACGGCCATCGTAGTCTCAACTCCGCTAACCTACTGTCCGCATTTAGCGACGTTATTTCTCCGGATCTTGGCCCTGCTTAGTAGTGGGCTGGAAGATCGAGATTACTCTAAAAAAACGTCAATAAATACTGGCTATGCATGATAGACCGCATTGATGAACAGCCCAAACACGCCGTGGAAGTAGCGTTTTTCCCCGACATTCAGAAATGTCAGAGACAGCCTGCTAGACGGACATACTTCCTTCACGTTATTACTTGGATAGTAGTTTATTGCGTTGTTTTCTAAGGCACTCGTATCGTAACGTAAAATTCCACCCCTTTCCAACACTACCAATAATCTGGAGCTTCTTTCTCTGAGCCCATTGCCGGTAGTTGAGGTGTAGTGATAGATGATTAGTTGAAGATTTGCGATTACAGAGAATCTTGAATGATCATTCAAAGATGTAAAGTCTTTATTTTTATTCAACTGCTTTGTTTAGGATTTTTGCTGTTGAGTAACCATTTATTCATTTTCGTTCACTACTGTATAAATGTCGTACAACTGATGAATTATTGATATTTAAAACTTTTTCTCCAACAGTTTTTAGCCAATTCGTCTCCAACACGTATATACAACACTTATATCAACTCTTATCAAACACCGAATAGTATTGCTGGCCTGATTATTTGACCGGTGTTGTCTGTTTTTTTTTGTGGTGATGAGTTTCTTGCAAGTGCCAAAGTAGCTGCAGCGTAACAAGGTAACTTCTAAAGACCGCAAGCGTATCGTTGAAGTTAGATCGTGGCATGGCTGGCTGTTCAGCTCCCGAACGTCTAACTGCCGCCTTTATGAAGCCCTTAAGAGAGCCACTTCAGGAGGTCGGCAGAGGGATGATATTTGTCCTTCACCGCATGGGGTGTGCGAGAGCGATGGGGATCAGGTAAGATCAACACGACCGGTCTACAATATCATTGTGAGGTTTCTTTGGTGATTTCTTGGTATCAATAAGAAATTTTTACACAAGTTGAAATCCTAAATAAGGGAGAAACGATACATTGTGGGGTAATCTTCCCATGAGGCTAGACTCCCACGGCTAACGTTAGGAAGGTTAGAGAGGGCTCTGAACTGATGGTTATTATATGCAATCAGAAGCTATTATAAGGGACAAATGCGGACGCGGGTGGAAATAAGTAGCATGAGTCGCTCTGTGGTCGTCACCCCATGGCACCAGCTCATTCCCATTGAAACTGGTTCTGTGGTCGTCACCCCATGGCACCAGCTCATTTCCATTGAAACTGGTTCTGTGGTCGTCACCCCATGGCACCAGCTCATTTCCATTTAAACTGGTTCTGTGGTCGTCACCCCATGGCACCAGCTCATTCCCATTGAAACTGGTTCTGTGGTCGTCACCCCATGGCACCAGCTCATTCCCATTGAAACTGGTTCTGTGGTAGTCACCCCATGGCACCAGCTCATTTCCATTGAAACTGGTTCTGTGGTCGTCACCCCATGGCACCAGCTCATTTCCATTGAAATGGGTTCTGTGGTCGTCACCCCATGGCACCAGCTCATTTCCATTGAAACTGGTTCTGTGGTCGTCACCCCATGGCACCAGCTCATTTCCATTGAAACTGGTTCTGTGGCCGTCACCCCATGGCACCAGCTCATTTCCATTGAAACTGGTTCTGTGGTCGTCACCTCATGGCACCAGCTCATTTCCATTGAAACTGGTTCTGTGGTCGTCACCCCATGGCACCAGCTCATTTCCATTGAAACTGGCGGAGTGTTCTGCAAGCGTAGTCGTCTCCTGTTCGGCGACACTGAGCTACTGCAAAAGCATTTAGCGCATTGCATGTTAAGCGAAATATATGTTTGGGTCCACTTTTTCTTATGCATATCCTCGTATAAACAACAAGAAATTTCATTTTATCATTTTTCACATTTAAACAAGTGAATGATTTTTTTGGTTCACAAGTGCCACTTTCATTGGACTGGCTTTTTGCTAGATTTTTAGCTTACGTCCCTTATTTCCCATCCGAACAAGGTGTGACTATGCTCTTTAGAGTTATTCGAAACGTTTGTTCCGTCTGGTTATTAATATCAGCACACAGTATTTGTGTTTAATGCTCCTTTACATTTTATCGTTCGACTGATATTGACGCCCTCGATTGCAATTTTCCAACGTAAACTTGACCAAATGATGGAGCTATCTTGAGTGCTCGGTATAGTGTGTGGTACCTCAGTTTTTTCTGTTGTATCATGCGATATATATCAGAAGTATGAAGTTTTGAGGACATAAATAAATAAAATAATCAAATAATGTGTGCAACGAGCTTTTTTAGTTAAGGTATTATTTGAATTATTTCAATAATTGACAAAGAGTATTCTCTCCTGCTTATTGTTACTAAATATTGGGATTAGGAAATGGACTTATCGTTGCAATTACAGAACTTGCAGCTATTTTCTAAACTGGAAATGCTTCCTGTTATTTAAGAAATATACATGCTGGAAAGCACCCCTCATTAGTTGGAGAGTCAAGGGCAAAGGATTTTCATCGATTTGTGTTTAATTTGAAGTTTTTTATATGAATTATAACTTATCACTCATTTGAATGTATTCGTGAGGGTAATTAGTTGTCGACCGAGGATGCTTTTGAAATGTATCTAAATCCCCTTTGATCGGCGGTAATCAGGGCCCTCGGTCGCCGCTGATATGCAAATGGAAAAATAATTATTCCGTTCTGACGCCAATACTGATTAGGCTCTATTAATGATGGCATTGGGGATGTTGTTTGGCTCGGTAATTGAAGTGATATATCCTACCGTGGACCTAATTCAATGCCTCATGAATTGTTCAAATGCATGCAGTTGACATCGCTGCCTGTGCTGAGAATGATGACCGTGGCACTGCTTATAAACTGGCCTATTGGACTGCTATTCTTCGGTATCATGTTTACAAAAGGAACTTATGAAGTTTGCTTCAAACTTGCTCAGTATTGAATAATTCCTTCGTTCAAACATTGAATAAGATTAAGAAAACTACATGCTATTTACTACATTGGGTATAAGATTAGGAAAACTGCAGGATATTTTATTCCATGAGCGAGGACCTTAATATTTCTTTAGCTTGAACATTGGGTATAAGATTAAGAAAACTACAAGATATTTTATTCCGTGAGCGAGGATCTCATTTTATACAGTTATGATGCGACACTCTTATACTTGGATGCATGTTAAAAAGCGAGCCGAGTGTCTGTGTTTTGTCCAGCATCGTAATACTTCGACTCATCTCTATATTACATTGGCTAAATTAGGAAACTGGCTCCTGAACTGCAGACAGTCGAGCCACACAATATCAGTTGTTGTATCACCAATGCAGAGCAGTAGGCTCCGGTGGCTTTCCATGTTGATAATTATGAACATCACGTCGACGCGAATTATACCCTTGTGTGTTTATATCTTCCATCGCCATTCTGTACGTGCGATTTAAATTTTTGCCAATCATGGCAGAACTCAGCTGTGTATGATTTTTCTGTGCTTTTGTCTGGAAATGACTATCCGATGGCGGATTCACGAGAATGCGTTACCACGAGTGGTATCAAGTTGTCTACAGCATGATCCTCATAATGTGCTATGGTCGTGAGTGTCAGTTTTGTCGCATTGTCGGTGGAAAGTGGTAATGGTAAAATTGTGGACAGTTCTTCGTTATTTTAATGGATGATGTTCTTTTTCCAATACGCGGCGCAACCACCAGAGGGCGTTTCAATTTTCAACTTTTATTGGAGAGTGTCATCTTGCAGTACAGGATTTTTGTTGCGAGTTTGCTCAGTATATACAAATGTGTTGTATCCTACCTTACAGATTCATGCTCATTTGTTTCCATTATTATTTCCTGTCAGCGGAAGCATTATAAAGTGTTTACGTATTTATGTTTGCAAGAAGCTGCGTGATGGAGCTTGGCAGGAGCTGCGTGACTGAGTTTGTAGAGTTTGGAAGGAGCTGCGTGATGGAGTTTGGCAGGAGCTTCGTGACGGAGTTTGGGGAGTTTGCAAGGAGCTGTGTGATGAAGCTTGGCAGGAGCTTCGTGACGGAGTTCGTGGAGTTTGCAAGGAGCTGTGTGATGAAGCTTGGCAGGAGCTTCGTGACGGAGTTTGTGGAGTTTGCAAGGAGCTGTGTGGTGAAGCTTGGCAGGAGCTTCGTGACGGAGTTTGTGGAGTTTGCAAGGAGCTGTGTGATGAAGCTTGGCAGGAGCTTCGTGACGGAGTTGGTGAAGTTTGCAAGGAGCTGTGTGATGAAGCTTGGCAGGAGCTTCGTGACGGAGTTCGTGGAGTTTGCAAGGAGCTGCGTGAGGGAGTTAGTGGAGTTTGCAAGGAGCTGCGTGATGGAGTTAGTGCAGTTTGAAAGGAACTGCTTAAGGGAGTTAGTGGAATTTCGAGAGAGCTGTGTGTTATAATTTAACAGTTCAAAAAAAGCTGTGTGATGAAGTTTGAAGTACGGAAGGAGCTCAGTGGAGTTCGCATGAATCTGCGTGTTGGGGCTTGGAAGGATCTGCGTGATAGGGTATGGAGTTTGAAAAGAGCTGCGCGATGGGGCTTGGAGTTTGGAAGGAGCTGCATGATGGAGTGCCATTAGAGGTGCCTCGTTGGTAAGCAGGAAAAATGAAATGACCAATCAAGGCTTCAATTAGATTAGATCCGTCACATCATACTCGATAATTTCGAAGACCGACAACTTGAAGAGTCTTTACATCGATTTGGTCTCCTGAACATTCCATTCGCCAGAAGACTTTGAGCGTGAGGACTAGCAATAAAAGTAGTCATTTCGCCATGGAATTATTATCAGCTCGCGACTTGATAAGAGTCATTTCGCCATCAGGATTATTATCATCCCACAACTCAATACGAGTCATTTCGCCATCAAGATTATTATCAGCTCACGACTCAATACGAGTCATTTCGCCATCAGGATTATCAGCTCACGACTCAATACGAGTCATTTCGCTATCAGGATTATCAGCTCACGACTCAATACGAGTCATTTCGCCATCAGGATTATTATCAGCTCACGACTCAATACGAGTCATTTCGCCATCAGGATTATCAGCTCACGACTCAATACGAGTCATTTCGCCATCAGGATTATTATCATCCCACAACTCAATACGAGTCATTTCGCCATCAAGATTATCAGCTCACGACTCAATACGAGTCATTTCGCCATCAGGATTATCAGCTCACGACTCAATACGAGTCATTTCGCCATAAGGATTATTATCAGCTCACGACTCAATATTTTTATCGCACTTCTCGATATAGTTATTTCTCATTTATCAATTATATTCTTCACTGCTAAAACCTGTTCTCTTGTTATTGTTAAATTGCAGTTAATTATCAATATTTTCGCGTCAGCATCATCCGTGATGTCAACAGTGTTCATTTATTTCAGAAATCAAGATGTGTTTTCCAAATCCCATTTCACGAGTGAGATCCTTAATTTATTTTTTTCCTTCTTGTTACTCTTTGCTTGTTGCGCTTGCGTTTCATTCCTTTTCTTCTTGCTTCTTGCTGCGTTGGTGGGGCCGTGTGGGTTTGGACGACCTCACTTCAGGCACTACTCAGATTTCACTCACGAAGAGCATTTGTCTTGTGGCCTTCGGTAAAATATCTCATTGTGATATAGTAATGTTATTACTTAATAGTATGATATTGAAGTCATTTAATAATATAATTATATAAGAAAATAATGATACGATAATAAAATGTTGTAATGATATAGTGATACATTAATTTATTGCTCTAGATAATAATGTAATAATTTAATTAAATAATGATGTAATAATTAATCCAATAATGAAACAATCTAATAAGATTGAATAATAACAGTATAACGTTCGAATACCATTTTTTTTTTTAATCATTAAATCATTTTATTTCCATCGTCTGGCAATGGGTTTTAAATTCTTAAATATAACACAAAACTTCAATATCAAATATACTATTTGAATTAACGAAAACGAAAATTCAATTTGAATTCGTCGCAGCTCATCTCTAGTGGGCCGCCGGTTCGTATTTCATGAGGCAAATTATCATTTACAATAGTATCATCAATGTTCTTACAGAGGACGTCTAGTTTGAGAAAATAATCACGACTACATGGCGTTGGGGAAGCAACCTACACGCGGGGTTGGAAAATTACAAATACATGGGGCGGGAAAATCACTAATACATGGGGTTGGAAAATAAAAAGTGCATGGGGTGGAAATTCACGCATACATGGGGTCAGGAAGTCCCAAGAACATGGGGTTAGGCAATCGTAATGTGTTAACATACTGTAATGAGGGGTCTACATTATTGTACGATAACAAAGGGTGTATGGACGACATAAATTCTATAAATTATACTGAAAATATGAAAACACAGTATGAGATTCATCATTGAAAAAGTGTGATAATCGCT
>SDVV010038416.1:0-10736 GCA_016164225.1 Gammarus roeselii
CAATCAGTGCGAAATCAACAATCTGAGCAGTTTTTCTGCCCATGACGAACCTGCTCTTACTTTCTTTTTCACGATCCACAATATTATAACGCTGGAGTATTTGTGCGGGGGTTCGTGTTTGTGATTTTGTGAATGGGTATTTTTTTCCTCAGTCTGTGCTCGCTCGCGCGCGCACGGACTATATGCAGTCTCTGGGGTTGACCTGGACTGCGTAGCTATAAAACCTTGTGACGCGTTGCGGTTGGAGTCTATCTAATCCGTGAAGCTATAGACCTTGTACCAATTTCGACGATACTGGCTGTGCGCACTGTCGCGCGTGCATGTTGTTCTTGGAGTTCTTGATGGTTGGAGGCGGGGATTCGTTTCGTTTTGTCTGAGTCTTTATCTTGCCTGAATAAATAAATTGTAATAAAAATAAAATAGACCGCGTAGTGAACATTGTGTTGCGTTGCTGCCGGAACTGACTTTGTCCGTGTGGCCGTGGACCTTGTACCAGTTTCGACGATACTATCTGAGCGCACTGACGTGTGGACATATATGAAGTGCTAAGGGGTTGGAGGCGAGGATTCGTTTCGTTGCATCTGAGTCTTTATCTTACCTAAATAAATAAACTAAATTTATACAACTAAACCGCGTAGCTGTAAATATTGTGTTGCGTTGCTGTCGGAGCTGATGTTGCCCGTGTAGCCCCTGACCTTGTACTAATCTCGAAGATGCTACCTGTACGCACTAGGGTACGTACATATCACTCTGTATGTTCTAAAGGATTGGAAGCGGAGATCCGTTTCGAGAATGCGTTTTTTCTTTTGCGCACTAGCGTGCGTCTGACATTGCTAAAATTTTCACGTTTTTTCTCACGTTACAAGCGTTGCTTCGTTTTTTCCTCGCGCACTTAGGCGTGCGAGCCTACTGGAATCAATAATCATCGAGCCTTACGGGGGAGCTTATTATGACTCACGTTGAGTCTCTGGTGGAAATGAGGCTCAAATCAAATCCACTGACACCGGGGTTTTTGAATTAAGAATCGAAACCAATTCAAATGTAAAAAAATGTTTCAAAAAAAGTTTATATAAACAAAAATTTACACACAAAAATTTAGATTTCAGATTAATTTAAGAGTAAAATTAAGGATTAAGTTAGTGTATATATTCGTATATACAACAAAAATACAAGTAAAGAAGACCCCACCTTCAGTTACCCAGAACCCCGGGTAGAAGCCGGGGATCAGACGATGGGCAAAACCGGGCCTTATCGGAGGGAAGCTGGCAACCCTCTAGAACTTGTATTCCAGCCCATCAGCGAAGATGAACGTTGAACCCCTCAGAAGTCCCTCATCGACAGGAGACCTGACCCAGGTCGTGGTCAATGACACCACTGAGCGCTTCTCGAGGCTGGACGCGAGTGTGATCGAAAACCTCTTCGCAACTATGAGTACCCGACTAGATGAGCTGATGAAGAGAATAGAAGACAGAAACCCGTAACTTGTTCGTGTGCTTCCGCTTCTAACCTTTCTGATAACATCGCTCTCCTCCCAGCCGAAACTCATAATGCCCGAACACCAAAAAACGTAAAGAAGAGACAGTACACTCGATTTGATGACTACAACCTATTCAAAAACGGCCCTAAATTCACCGAACACTTACAAATGACATTCCATGCCAATAACCGACCGAATATTTGCCCATATAAACTACGGGAAGAACTGGGCTCCATGACTGGCCGTGCAATTCTCAACATCACCGCCAGCGGTGACTATAGCTTCACATTTGAAGTAGGCACAAAACTTCAAAGAGACACTATACTCTATGAAAACAGAATATGCGAAAAGCCGTGCAAAATCATACCACACCCAACTTTTTCCATGAGCTCAGGCCTGATTTTCTTTGAGGGTCTCCCGAGTGATGAAGCCGACGAGTTCATCACCTAACTCGTCTAATACGAGGAATGTGTAGTTGAAGCGAAAATCGCACCAAAAATCGAACTGGAAAGAAACACCACTTCGGCCTTTCTGCTTAAATTCATCTGACCCACCCCACCTAACTACATTGGCATACATTTCTCTGACGCCAAAACCAAGGTTACGTCCTTCGAAAGACGTCCTTTGCGATGTATAAATGCCAGAAGTATGGACACACGATCAGAAATTGCTACGGTAAGCAAATATGCTCACACTGCTCCCAAGACTACCACGACAAACGGGACAATCCCTCGTCGTGCCCATACAAAGAATCTCACTGATTTTACTGCAAAGTAAACGGCCACCCTACGGGACTCGGAGACTGCCCCCAGGACAAAACTAAGAGGGGGATCCTGCAATCCCAAATAGAGCATAAAGTCGAGCGACGAGAGTCTGCGGCCGCGATCCGCTCCCCCCCAGGCTGAACCCATTCACCATTACGAACTCGCTCTCCAAACAACTGGGAGGTAAACCGAAAAACGTAAGCCGACAGGGAAAGAAGTATCCGGCCCACGTCGTAAATGTCGAGCAAAGTAACGCTATACAAAGAATTAACATAATAGACAAACACAAAGTAATTGTCGAAACACATCCGTTCTTTAACGCTACAAGACGAATTATATACACTTCCAACTACACTCACAAAACTTACCTTAGTGCTTTTGCAGCAAGTTTAGCGAAGGAATACTGCCAGCCATACATATCCCAACGTTGTAAGAGGTGCGCCGGCGAGCATGACCGAAAGGACTGCACAGGCCGCCAACCTAAATGCTACCACTGCTCATACCTCCATGAGGCAGGTGACCGCGACTGATAAAAACAAATGGACCAAAAAGCAATTACAATCATACAAAAGACCACAGAGTTACACGAAAACAAGCCATAAAAATCTTTTACGACGAAAACCCAAACTGACGTAATTTAAATTACGCCAAAGCAGTTAAATCTACAACTAAGCCTACCCCACTAGACGACACTCGCGCACCGTCAACACAACCTATTACCATCTCCCCATCACCCCTATCCAGTCCTGACAAAACCACAACCAGCCCAGGGACCAGCCTCGTAATAGAGGCAGGCGTCCAAAGCGATGAACCCACCAGTACCCAGGAGAGCACTTCGATGGATGCTGCCCCAGTCGACCACGAGGAGAGGTCCAATAACACGAAAATCAGAAGGCGAAGAGACGAAGATTCTTCCGACGACGACCGCGGAGTACGCGACGCCCTCTCGCCACGAAGCAAATATATTAGCAACAGCCCACGAACCACAGCTCGCCTTAATCAGAGCGTTGAACGTCTTATGACCGTCTTAACGGCGACCTCACCCAGTGAAAACCAAAGTGAGGTATTCAATCCTCAGCTTATATGCCCGACACCAGAACATCTCACAAGCGAGAACGATCATCCCCTGCGCGAGGACGCGTTGCAAATCTTCAACGAAGAACGGATACCCGAAACCACCAATCGACCATGCACCGCATTCGACTCAAGTATCCCAACGACTACTATTCAGCCCATCATAACGTTAAAAAAAAACTCCATAGTAGAAAAACGCACTGGCTCAAGAAGCAAGCACAAAGATCGTACTCCTTCGTCCTCCTCCTACAAGAGTACTCACAGCCGAGAACGCAGTGAATCAAGGAGATCATGTTCTACAGAAAGCGGACGCTCTAGCTATCGCTATCGATCTAGGACACCTGTGCCTCATAAGAACAAACGCCACGAAAGTTCCTACAAACCACACGAACGCTCCAGACCATCAAGATCTGAGCGTGAAACAAATCCAAAATGGACGACAGTGCAATGCTTCATTGGAATTGCCAGGAACTTAGAAGCACCAAAGATGAATTATTATCCCTAATCTCTACCCATAAGCCTTTGGTGGTAGACCTCCAGGAGATTGAACCCCGTGACACCGCCACCTTCACAATCCCTCAATATGTCATACATCGTCGCGAAGGTCACAATAATGTGACTGCCCACGGCGAAGTGGCACTTACGATTCACCAAAGCATACCTCATCACCTCCTCCCTCTAAGAACAGAAATCCAAGCTGTCGCAGTGATGATATGTATCTCAAGACCAATTACAGTGGTATCTATCTACTCGTCACGAAACCACAATCTCTTGGAGGAACTAATGACCGATCTGCTTAATCGACTGCATCATCCCGTACTCCTCCTTGGAGATTTCAACAGCAACCACGAAGTGTGGGGATGCATGAGAACAGACCCCAGAGGGGTGTGATAATAGCCAACACCATAGACACTCACAACCTCGTCCTTCTCAACGACGGACAACCCACTTCGATCACCTTCGAAATTGAAACCGCCATCGATTTATCAATCTGGTCTCCCACTTTAGCACCCCAACTTGTTTGGGGAGTCCTGCCTTTAACACATGACAGTGGTCACAACCCAGTGATCATATCGCTCCTTACTAACCGATCAAACAATCCTGACGCACAAAAACTTCGATTCAACCACTGGAAAGCCAGCTGGGAGGAATACTCAACACATGTCGCATGTGACGATGTGAGGGGCCTTCCCGAAGACATTTCAGAGCGCGACCTCGTCAAACATCTATACTAGAAATTCCAAAGTGCAGCTGTCTCATGCATTCCCCAATATTTACCCTCAACCTTCTTCCCAAATACTTAGTGGTGCCCGGAGGTACAAGAAGCAATGGACCGGCGTGAAAGGATGTACAGGGCCTTCCGCCGCGCACGTTCTTCCAGGAACCGAGCAGCCTAGAAAAGGGAAACTGCCGTGTTCCGCAAACTCAGAGGGAGAAGAAGCGAGAAAGCTGGACCCAATTAGTTCTCACAATCAATGTTAACACCCCTCTTTCTCAAGTGTGGGGAAAAATCAGACGTATCCAAGGTTACCCCGAGCGACTTATTCACATCCCATCGGACGGAGACACTACCTATTCTTCATTCGCGAATATCGCGGATAAGCTAGCTCAGACGTTTAGTCAGATACCGCAATCAACAAATTACACGACTTCTTTCCAACGAGAAAAGGTCTTAAGAGAAAGTGAGCATATTGACTTCACTTCTGCAAATGAAGAATTCCATGAACTACAGGATGCTATCGACCACACCCGTGAAACCTCACCCGAACCGGACCGAGTGCACATCAATATGATCAAACACCTTCCTGACAATGCTCTCCTGCACCTACTAAATGTGTTCAATACGTTGTATTCAAACGCATTCTTTCCCGATCAATAGCGGGAATCCGTAATTATCCCGATACCCAAACCCGGAAGATGCCATAGCGACCCGCATAACTACCGTCCCATTGCCCTAACTAGCGTCCTATGTAAGACTATGGAAAGAATGATAAGCTCACGCCTAGTCGACTACTTTGAAATGCATGCAGGCGTTAATGACATCCAGTGCGGTGGCCGTAAGCGCCACTCCACAGCGGACCACCACGTACGACTAGAATCCGACATTGGACTGGCCTTTGTACGAAGAGAACATGTGGTTTCCAGAGACATTGTTGGCAATTGCTGGGGTAAGAGCAAAGTGATCGAGCCATTTAACGGATCTCCCGTTGTGATCAACATGAGTATGCGTGTGATGTGGCAGCAGTGCAACATCTACAAAGGAGATACATCAGTTTAGAGATAGCGAGAGAGCGTGCGATGGATAGGCGTGATGGGACAATGATTGTGTTCAGTTTTGACTCTGCCCTAATTCAATTTCCCGCTCTTGGCATTTCGTTGAGAAACAGGATGATCGTGGGTGGGGGAGTGCCCAGCAGTTGTGATGCAGTAGGGGCAAACCAGTGAAAGCCGTCGGCCTTGCTGCTGACCTAGATCTCGAATCTCACTGCTAACCTAACGTGTGTGTGGCGAGGTCTTGTTGGGGCCCTTCAGCGCTAAAGGTCTATCTTTTGATACGTGTATGAGTGACGTGTGAGGTGCGTCAGGCCGTCGGCCATCGCCTTCTGTGTGATGTTAGCTTTGCATCTGCGTATGTATGTTTTTTACATGCTTTTTTAGGGTTGTATGTACACAGTCATACGCCGAGACAAAACAGCCATATGATATACATCATACTTATAAACGTGCGATCTCGGAGCGGGGTTCAATTCAATTTGTGGAGTTGTATTTCATCCATTAGGTTTAAGAATTGTTTGTCACTATCCTATTCACTTTATTTACTAATCACTAACGATGACGTTGTATACGCCTGAAATCTCTGTTTAAATGGTCCTATGTTGTGTACGCTTCTTTATTTTAATAAAAGAAATAAATATCGCTGAAACATTGTTTATTATTTTTTCATTATCTTTCGTGGTAGAAATATAGTTTGCTGTAAACATATCTACTAAATAGTATGAATATTTGACGGTGATACGGATACGATACCTTGAGGAAATATAGGACGGTTACATACGGAAATATTCGGCAGAGATACGGACACGATACCTCGAGGAAAAATAGGACCGACATAGACACGAGACCATGAGGAAATATCCGAAAAACATACACGATGTATGTATGTAAAGACAAACCGCTGTTTCCTTCTTTTCAGGAGGGTGGCTAAGTTAGGCTGACACAGAGGGTGGAGGCACCCAATTTCCCAGCCGCATGACCGTCGTGTCCTTGCCAAATGAAAATCTTTATTCCCACACAAAAGTTATTGTATTCTTGTTTCCTCCAAAGTCAAACATCACTATACACAACACGTTTCAAATACGTACAAAGATAAGATAAGTACAAATGTTAAAGATAAGCTATGTACCAAACGAACCCACAGTCACACAGAAACCAGCTATTTAAATCTGGTACGACTAGGACCTAAATCGCTTTAATTATGCCAACCAGTTAAATCTTTAAGTAACCCCATCCCCTCAGACTATACCCATACATCGTAACACTATCTCATAACAGGACCCCAGCACCCCTCCGTAGCAGAAGCACCATTGCACTGAGCCCAGCGACCGCCCTCGTAATAGAGGTGAGTGGTTCTAGCAATGAACCCACCAGTGCCCACGGGGACACGGTGATGGATGCTTCCTCCTTAGTTGACTCCGCCGCAATTCTCACAAACACAACAACGGAACGGCGAAGAGATAAAGACGTCTCCGATGCCCACTCGCCTCAAAGCAAAAAGATTAGCAACAGCCCACAAACAACATCACGTCAAGATCAGAACAAAGAACGGCTTCTAGCCGTCTTAGCCAAGGCCAACGAGAAACAAAGTGAGGGATTCAACCCTCAGTTCGCATGCTCGACTTCAGAACGTCCCACCAGCAAGAACGATCATCGCCCGCGTGAGGACGCGTTGAAAATCTTCAATTAAGAAGTCATGCCCAAAACACTGAAACAACCATGCACCTTAGCTGACCCTATTATCCAACAGGCTACATAACCCACCAAACCAGAAGAAAAGCGCGCTCTCTCAAGAAGCAATTACAAAGAGCGAACACCCTCGTCCTCCTACAAGAGCACTCACAGCGGCGAACGCAGTTATTCTATCAGACCCCGTTATACAGAGAGCGGACGCTCCTTCAAACTCTTTCAATCTTGGCCACCAGGGCAAACTCAAAGACATGAACACCACAAAAGTTCTTGCAAACCAAGCGACCACTCTAGATCATCAAGTTCTGGCTGTGAACCGCCCCCAGAATAAAAAACAGCACACTACTTCAGTGGAGCTGCCAGAGACCTAGAAACATGAAAGACGAATTACTATACCTAATCTCCACCTCTAATCCTATGGCGATATGGTTCCAAAAGATCAAACTCCGAGAGATTGCCACTTTCACCATCTCTCAATATGTCTTACGTCACCACGAAGGCCATGAGTGCGGAGTGGCCCTCATAATCCACCAAAACGTACATCACCACCCCCTTCCCCTGAGCCCGGCTAGAAGATAGACATATTTTTAGAGTGCCTCGAATTTGCATATGGATATCAAAAGCCTCCTTATTGAGCCACAGAGGCATACGGAAGAACCTAGCTGTATCCGTTTTTTTTTGGGAGGTCGGCTTAGTAGACGATAGCTTTTTTAAAGTGGCTCAAAATCAAATATCGTTACAGCAAGCTTCCTTATTCTGCTACAGGGGCGTACGGAAGAACCTTGATGAACTACATTGAAAAAGTTAGGTGGCTAGCTGGCCTACCCCATTCCGTGTATCTCGAACTCGTATCGTTAAAGCATGCTCCCAGGTTGTGACAAGGGTTCACTTGGAGAAAAAACATGCTTCTTTGTGTACCATGGGGGCGTACATAATAATATTTTCCATGCTCTCTCTTGTTCCAATTTTAGTGTACGTACCGGAAAAGCAGGTTCTGTCAGATTGATCTATTTTAGGAAGCTAAATGACGGACATCTTTAGCAGATAGGCTCGTTCAGATATTGTTGGAGCAGCCTTCCTTATTGTACCACAGGTGTATGGTAGAGCATTGCCAAATCAGTCACAACACTCAGACGTTCATTCCATATATTATCTTATTCAAATGTGGGCAAAGTTCCTTACTGCGGAGGCATTTCTCTTTATGTTTTCTTAGTTCACCGTGAACGGTCTTACGCTATCCCGAACTTGGTAAAGCTTACGTCCAAAATGGCGACACAGTAAAAACACGGAGCAGAAAAAAAACATACGATGTCGATTAGCGTTACATACTAAATTTCTAATGCGTATCTATTACAAAAGAACGCATCTATAAGAACATTTTGACTTTGAGTTATTGTTTTTTTGTTTATTCAAACTTGAGTAAATAGTTCATAGAAAACGTCACATCTGAGGCGTTTCTAGTTTACTCTTAACAGAGCAGACGACAAAATGCCGTTGGTGACATGCTCATGCGGAAGTTCTTTGCGCCAAAGGAAGCAAAAATACAGCTTTTTAAATCATATAGTTACCCAAATTACTGCAATGCACTGAGGAGAGATTTCTGTCAATACAAATCAGAAAGCCAACAGTGAGCTATGATGACACTTTTCGCCGACCGATGCAGATCCCACGCTCGACGTCCGTGAGCAGTGTATTTGTAGAGAGCGAATCGGATCACATTAAATGAAACTCATATAAAGCTAAGTAGTTACATCTCGAACTGATGTAATAGAGTTCATTAGTACCTCTAAAACTAGCTGTGGAACCGTTCATTCGGCTCCAGTTATGAATGACAACCGTAGGCTGGGTATTGCCAACAGCCTTATGGGAATCTATGCACTAGTAGGCTACCGTTGGTTATTCCAACCGTGTTAGTCTCCAATGATACGGTCTCATTTGTTTTGGCATTATAACAATTTTTTTTTTTTTTTTTTTAATGGGGCCCGAAGGCCCGGGAAGATGCCTCCACCATTTATTTCCTAAGGCCCCCAAAGAGTAGGGAGACCCCTGGCCCCAACACTCGCCAGAAGTTGTGGCATCCAACCATACTACTACCGCCTCCAGCCCTGCTGGAGTAACGGCCTACCCCCTCTACCTTAACAAAGATCCGATCTATAACTCCCCGAATTGATAGGCTTACATGCTATTACAAATTGGTTGTAATTTAAAGACACTTGCAGGGACAACTAGTTTTAGAGGTATTAATGTACTCTATTACATCATTTTTAGATGTATCTAGATAGCAATACATGAGTTTCAACAGTACTTACTATTCCAGGGTACTTTAAATAACTCCGTTCAATGGATAGGACCTGTCGGCAATGGTCACTATATTTTATCTAGGGATTAATTAAGATCACGCATTTTATCAATGCATGCAGTATTGGCGTCCTAGCAGTTGCTAAGTCAGGGAATTTGGCCTTGAAGCAATCATAAAGGGAGAAGATAAATTTATTTGAAATTTTGATTTTAATGTTTGAAAGAGGAACCAAACAAAAAAACAATAAAGTAATGGCAGCTATGAAAGTACTGGTACGACCTTATCCATAGTCAGGGAGAGCAGTGTTCTTGTCCTCCAGGTCCTGCATTGGTGGTCGTTGGTCCTCGTCACTAGTTGCCACCCGCATGTCGTCGGCTTGGGCCCAAGCCTTCGGCTTAGGCGTAGACGTGTACTGCCTGTCGTGTGACTTGATATATCCATTGAGAGTCGAGCACTCGTGCAGTCCAAGTCGGGGTTTGCTTGACACAGGTCCTGTTGCATCACAAGAATCATCTTAAATTTGCGATCCTAATGCGCATGATCTCCATGATGTCCCCTCTTATTGCTCGCCCAGTTTTTGCAACTGGGAAGTAAGGCACTCCCCAGCTGTGGAGTTCAACTTTTAAAGTTGCGCACTTTACACTTTTTTCATAGGAACACCACACAGAAATCAGAGAAAATTCCTGCTTCTCCGTTCATTCGGCTCCAGTTATGATTGACAACACTAGGCCGGGTTGTTGTCAGCAGCGTTATGGGTTTAGCCCCTATGCAAATTTTAAATCTATTGTACTAATAGGCAACCGTGATAGTTTCCAATGGTACGGTCTTTGTTTTGGCGCTGTAATTTAATGATACTTGCGGGGACAACTGTCCTCTACAGACGCGTCTTTAACTGTTCGGATCGTGTCTCTCACTGCTCGGATCGCCATCGAGTAGTTCGGTTTCGGTGTGTCATTGTTCGGATCTACCTAGAGTAGCTCTAACGTGCCTTAAACTGCTCGGATCATTGATTGATTGATTGATTTGGGCCTCATTTCCACCAGAGCCTCAACGTGAGTCACAATAGGCTCCCCCGTAGGGCGCGACCGTCGTTGTTTTAGGTAAGTCCACACAACCTCGTGCGCGAAAATATTAGCTTTGTCAAGATGAAGTCAGTACA
>SDVV010038417.1:0-10736 GCA_016164225.1 Gammarus roeselii
AGCGTGGTTCGCAGTCACTGTCACTAACTTAAGCTGTTAGCGTGGTTCGCAGTCACTGTCACTTCACGGAAGCTGTTAGCGTGGTTCGCAGTCACTGTCACTTCACGGAAGCTGTGAGCGTGGTTTGCAGTCACTGTCACTTCACGGAAGCTGTGAGCGTGGTTCGCAGTCACTTCACGGAAGCTGTGAGCGTGGTTCGCAGTCACTGTCACTTCACTGAAGCTGTGAGCGTGGTTCGCAGTCACTTCACTGAAGCTGTGAGCGTGGTTCACAGTCACTGTCACTTCACTCAAGCTGTGAGCGTGGTTCGCAGTCACTTCACTGAAGCTGTGAACGTGGTTCGCAGTCACTGTCACTTCACTCAAGCTGTGAGCGTGGTTCACAGTCGCTGTCATTCACTGAAGCTGTGAGCATGGTTCACAGTCGCTGTCACTCAATTAAGCTGTTAGCGTGGTTCGCAGTCACTGTCACTTCACTCAAGCTGTGAGCGTGGTTCACAGTCGCTGTCACTCACTGAAGCTGTGAGCGTGGTTCACAGTCGCTGTCACTCAATTAAGCTGTTAGCGTGGTTAGCAGTCACTGTCACTCACTTGAGCTGTTAGCGTGGTTCGCAGTCACTGTCACTCACTTAAGCTGTTAGCGTGGTTCACAGTCACTGTCACTTCACGGAAGCTGTGAGCGTGGTTCACAGTCACTGTCACTTCACTCACTCAAGCTGTGAGCGTGGTTCGCAGTCACTCACTTCACTGAAGCTGTGAGCGTGGTTCGCAGTCACTTCACTGAAGCTGTGAGCGTGGTTTGCAGTCACTGTCACTCATTTAAGCTGTTAGCCTGGTTCGCAGTCACTGTCACTCACTTGAGCTGCTAGCGTGGTTCGCAGTCACTGTCACTCACTCAAGCTGTGAGCGTGGTTCGCAGTCACTGTCACTCACTTAAGCTGTGAGCGTGGTTCGCAGTCACTGTCTCTCACTCAAGCTGTGAGCGTGGTTCGCAGTCACTGTCACTCAATTAAGCTGTTAGCGTGGTTAGCAGTCACTGTCACTCACTTGAGCTGTTAGCGTGATTCGCAGTCACTGTCACTCACTCAAGCTGTGAGCGTGGTTCGCAGTCACTGTCACTCACTTAAGCTGTTAGCGTGGTTCGCAGTCACTGTCACTCACTTGAGCTGTTAGCGTGGTTCGCAGTCACTGTCACTCACTTAAGCTGTTTGCGTGGTTCGCAGTCACTGTCACTCACTCAAGCTGTTAGCGTGGTTCGCAGTCACTGTCACTCACTCAAGCTGTTAGCGTGGTTCGCAGTCACTGTCACTCACTTGAGCTGCTAGCGTGGTTCGCAGTCACTGTCACTCACTCAAGCTGTTAGCGTGGTTCGCAGTCACTGTCACTCACTTGAGCTGCTAGCGTGGTTCACAGTCACTGTCACTCACTCAAGCTGTTAGCGTGGTTCCCAGTCGCTGTCACTCACTTAAGCTGTTAGCGTGGTTCGCAGTCACTGTCACTCACTTGAGCTGTTAGCGTGGCTCGCAGTCACTTCAGTTAAGCTGTTAGCGTGCTTCGCAGTCACTGTCACTCACTCAAGCTGTTAGCCTGATTCGCAGTCACTCACTTAAGCTGTTAGCCTGGTTCGCAGTCACTCACTTAAGCTGTTAGCGTGGCTCGCAGTCACTCACTTGAGCTGTTAGCGTGCTTCGCAGTCACTGTCACTCACTCAAGCTGTTAGCCTGGTTCGCAGTCACTCACTCAAGCTGTTAGCCTGGTTCGCAGTCACTCACTTAGGCTGTTAGCGTGGTTCGCAGTCACTTCAGTTAAGCTGTTAGCGTGGTTCGCAGTCACTTCAGTTAAGCTGTTAGCATGGTTTGCAGCATGCAAGGTAATCAAAAACTTCGTCCCTGCGTATTCATTCTAATACAATTGATAATATTCTCGCAATCGTGTCAATCTCATCGCTCATAAACTACAACATCTAATAATTGTTATTGCATGGCAGAAATCTAGGAAAACTATTATAGTGACCCCATCGAACAACAAACCCAAAACTGGCATTATATAAGTTACCCTTGCAAGACCGTTTCATGTAGTAGCATTTGAGCTGTCCCACAAACGCTTGGAGACAATTTTCAGAGGGTATTTGTTGTCATCCACACTGGAGTTGTCGAGCGCTATGACGTGCACCTCGCCATCCTACACAAACAACCAACCTCGATCGAAGGTGATGCTGGGAAGTTTGGATTTCTTCAAGCGTGTAACAGTCTGTTTCTTCTGATATCTCTCCAATAACCCCATTGCCAGACGATGGAAATAAATGATTGATTAATAATACTTATCCGATACTTCTCCTACATTCTCTGATACTTCTCCAATACTTTTCTGATACCTGCTTGTGATTGCGAGTATTTTTATTAAGAAATATTTGTTTTGTAAGCCATTTGGACACTCTCTGGCGAAGGTGAGATTCCCATCTTCAGTTGCCATGTAAAATAGTTCCTTTTGACTGTATTTGAGCAGTTTCAGTTCTACAAGTATTATTCGGAGCGCATTTATAGAGCAAAAATAGTGAGACTGAACTCGTCTGTTTCTTCTCTGCCAAACATGTTATTTATGGCAACAAATTCATTTCCTGTACTAAAATTGCGGGAAAAAAAATAGTCTACCAAACTATTTTTCATTCACATTTGTAGCTGCATCAACACTGTAGCTGGTGCGACCCTCGCAGTAGTTTTTCGTCTCGGGCTTCATTCCCACGCCTCTACACAGCCTGAGTGCCCCATCGTCTACACTCTCAGCAGCCTAGAAAACCACTCCGTCAGACGTCATACATGAGCAATAAAGGGACCTAAGTCGACACTTGTTTACAGAGGAAAGGCTAATAATGACCAGACAATTCGACTCAATCAATAGAACAATTCACAAGATTATTCCTACAAAAACTACTCGGCGCTGCCACACACCCTCCAATTATTGGCCCCTTCCATGCATCTTCTGATTGGAAAATGCAGGCCGAACGAATTGTGAAGCGTCTGTACTCCCACACCCAGCCTCTTCCAATAGCCAAGGTTGTATTGGATGAGTGCAAACTTTGCTAGAATCCTCCAGGTGCCTGCTTGGCGCAATGCTTACGTGCTGCCTGCTCAAGGAGACCCTTAATAGAGCATAAACCAATATCGCGAGAAGCTAACAACACAGCCTGAGCAAACATCTCTAACAAGGCACTGTCTTGGCAGTGCCACTCGCATCACACCTCTTCTCCTTCACTAATGAATAACCATCCAGAGACTACACACAGACTTCTATGACCTGCATGGTCAACCGTAGGAACAGTTCACTGTCTAGATACAGTTCACGATTATCGTGACCAAATCTACCCGCGGTTTATTGGTCAAAGTATTTGAGTATTGTATCTCGAGAGAAGTGTTCAACCCATTACATGTTTGGAGGGCTTTCTGCACGGAGGCCTCTCGGTCCAGAGCATTGTTAAGAAGAGGCTCTTTGAAGGCTATTGTTCGATAGCGCTGTCCATTAAGTACTTTTATAATGAATCTCAGTATTAGCAAAGTGACATTCACGTGTCATTGTGTATTACTGTTCATATATTTTGAAATAAATTTGTTGAATATTGAACGATATTTTATCAGAGTATATCACCGTTCTGTTTTATGAGTTTCATGTAGGTTCACTTACAAAAAGCCAACGCCATCAGTACTAATGGTCTACAAAATTAACGATTAACAATACACATTGTTATAGCTGTCGGCCTTAACGCATAATTTAGTCAATACGTGTTGGATGTTTGTGGCCGGTTCCTATTCTATGTAGTTGCCTTTAGTCAGTACGTGTTGTATGTTTGTGATTGGTTCTTATTTTATGTAGTACCGTTTCACTTTTGGTAAAAAATTATTGTGTCTATCTCACCCACGGCTCTTCTCTTACAATGAACCCTGTCACCTGTCTGGAACCTGTCATAAGGAACCCACAAGGAACCCTTAAACAAGACTCTCCTGTCACAAGGAACCCTTATCTTAGTCTTCCATGAAACTGTAGAAGTGTTACCCATTAAAAGAAACCCTGGACCTTGTAGGTCATGTGTGCTTGTCGCTGCTTTAACGAGTCAGTGTATCCAGTATCTCGTATCAGATGAGGCTTAGGCCATGTGTTCATTCCCATAAATCTTTGGAAAACAAAACTAATCGGCTATAAAAGTAAGGGATTAGCCTACAATTTTTTTACGGTTATAATGCAGTCTCTTAAACAGATGAATGATTTAAGTAGTTCAAAAATAGGGTGATAGGATATGACACGCCCCTGCCAGAGTAATGAACCGTAGAGGTGATTCCTGATTAACTCGAGACCACACGGAGGGAGGGGATCCCTTTAGCATGTAGACTCAGTCGGGTTATTTGGGGTTAATAGATCATTAACACTTTATTTTTGTTTTTCATTATATCTTATTTCGTGTGCTCGATTATTTGTCTCTGCCCTTCTTCCATAGTGATAAATTTTGCATTTGTTATTTTTGAATGTATCGAGGTTGGTTGAGACAAGGTGACCCAGGGAACAGGGGTACTCGTGGGACCTGCGGGACTCGGGAGACTCGGGGTTTCGGGAACCCGGGGGACTTGGAAGACCAGGAGAATTTGAGGAGACCCACTTGGACTCTTCTAGGGCTCTTTGAGACACCCTTGAGACCCTGTGGGACCCTCATGAGAAACAGTGGGACCCTCTTGAGACCCCTCTAAATCCTGGAACCTCTGCTCCCCTCCCTACGCTGTAAAACCCTAACACAGAGGAATGTATATACGTGGAGTGCTTGAGTAGAGGAATTATTTATTACAGTCCATAACATTGCTGACGCAGAGGGGGAGAGCCGCGCCGAGGCTGGTCGACGTGCGTCGAAATCAGTCGAAACATGTTGAGACGAGTCGAGTTGGTCGCGACAAATCGAAACGGGCCGAAATGATTTGAGGCAAGCCGAGATGAGCTGAGACGAGGTTACTTGATGGACCAGGGTAACTCTCCGGGGCTCATCGGGCTCTTTCGGGACCCAAGGAACCTCTGCCCCCCCCCACCTTATCCCCTTGAACAATAAGTGCGATGCTAAAAATCTGAGCAGTTTTTAGCCCATGATGAACCTGCCCTTTCTTTCCTCCTCACGTTCCACAATTCTGTCGTATAAAGTGATGCTAGTATACTTCTGTGAGAGCTCCTGTTTGTGATTTTGTGAATAAGCTTTTTTTTCAGTCTGCGCTTGCTCGTGCGTGTGCGGACCATATGTAATGTCTGTGGTTGACCTTCGCTGCGTAACTATAAACCTTGTGATGCGTTGCGGTTAGAGTTGATCAGATTCGTGAGGCCGTGGACCTTGTGCCAATTTCGACGATACTACCTGTGCGCACTGGCGTATGTACATACTACTCTTTGAGGTTCTGAGGGGGTGGAGGTGGGTATTCGTTTTGTCTGAGTTTTTGTCTTCCTGAATAAATCAATTGAAATGTATCCGAACTAGGCCGTGTAATTAAAAACATTGTATTGCGCTGCTGTCGTAGCTGACTTTGTCCTAAATGATTGAAGGCGTGGTGTTTCATTTTGTCTATCTTGCTCAAATAAATAAAATGTACTGCAATGCGTTGCTGTCGGAGCAGGTTCTGTCCGTGTAGCCGTAAACCTCGTACTAGTACTCGACAATTCTACCTGTGCGCACTGGCGTGCGTACATATTACTCTTAAAGTGTTGAATGATTGGAGGTGGGGATTCGTTTTGTCTGAGTCTTCATCTTACCTGAAAAATGAAAACTACTGTAATTTAAATTTACCGCTCAGCTATGAACCTCGTGTTCCGTTGCTGTCGGAGCTGACTTTGTCCGTGAAGCCGTAGACCTTTTATCAATTTCGACGATACTAAGTGTGCGCACTGGCGTACGTACATATTACTCTTTAAGTTCTAAGTGGTTGGAGACGGGGATCCGATTCGTTTCGTCTGAGTCTTTATCTTTCCTGGATAAATAAAATGTATATTAACTGAACTAGATCGCGTAGCTGTAAACATTGTGTTGCGTTGCTGTCGGAGCTTACTTTGTCCGTGTAGCCGTGAACCTTGTACCGATCTCGACGATGCTACCTGTACGCACTAGCGCGCATACATATTACTCCTGAAGTTCTAAATGATTGAAAGCGGAGGTCCGTTCCGTCTAAACGTTATTCTTGAGCGCACCAGCGTGCGTCTGACACGACTAAATCGTTCAAATAGTTTAACTTTGACAACGTGGTTTTTCTTGCACACAGAGGTGTGCATCCTTACTGGAATCCATGATCATGGAGCCCTACGGGGTAGCCTATAATGACTCACGTTAAGCCTCTGTTGGAAATGAGGCCAAAATAAAAAAAAATCTGAATCCTGAAACCTTTGCTCCCTCCTCCCAAATCTACGTTAAACCTGCTCTGTATCTACGTTAAACCTACTCTGTATCTACGTTAAACCTACTCTGAATCTACGTAGAACCTACTCTGAATCTACGTTGAATCTACTCTGAATCTACGTTAAACCTACTCTGAATCTACGTTAAACCTACTCTGAATCTACGTTAAACCTACTAATAATCTACGCTGCACCTACTCTGCCACTCTTCAATTGCCCTGCGGGGGAGTCTGTATTAACTTCGCGTTGGGACTCCGGTGGAAAACAGAAGCAACTACTACTACTAATCAGTCGAGTTATTCAACGTTATATTGTTACTACTTGAGTGTTATTAGGATCATGCGTTACGAAAGCTTTTTTTCTTATCTGTTTACTTGTTTTTGATCTACGTTTGTAGATAGTTTGTTTTTCGTATCATTTTTATACTTCGATTTGTCTTTCTCTCTCAGGGCGGCCTTGTATATTGTTCTAGTAGGTATTTCAAGTACGATATAGTACAAATCTGATGCCATGAGCATCAGGTATTAATCATGTAACGCACGTCTTGTCACAACTTTGGAGAATACCATAACCACTTGCATCATTTATTTTCAGACAAGTTTTTTAGATAATAATTACTTGAAGTAAAAATATTGTCGTAACGAATCAACATTACATATTTTTCCATTGATTGACAAACTTCGAATCAATCTAACATGATTCACTTTTTAGAGTGTAGAAATATACAGAATCAAAAGAAGATTCGTTTATGAAAAGACTTGAGTAAAATCTTACCACTGCACATTCTTTTTTGTTGCTCTTCCTTGTTGCTTCCATTTAATTGCGTCCGGTCATTCAGTGAGTGAATTAAAATTGTTTTCGACTAATTAAAAAAATATAAACGTTCTTTCATCCATCCAAGTGGTGTTGGTGGTCGCCTAACAAGCGGACATGTATGATATTCATTTCATGACCTTACGGAACAACAACTGAAAAGATAGCCGTCTTGAATTTACAATTCAAATTTTCAGCAGAATTTCTTCCTCACTGGACAGATCAAACAGGGCTATCAGTCTTCCATCCCCAGCCGCCAGGCGTCGTCTTCCTGCATCGACGATAGAAATATACCCACTCTCTTTACCTGGGTATGTTATACCTACTACGGTACCCTTTGTTGGCTATGTAACCAATCTATGCCTTATTCGTCATGATCCGTTTACCCGAGATGTCGGGGGAGATGGAGGAATAGGAAAATAAGGCATAATAATCCTCCCTCACAGGTTCGTGATGGGGCGACACCGCCGTATTTTCTTGAAGTCAACATCACATGACAACTAAAAGGTTGAAGGGCTCAGTGCGTATGGACACCTAGATACCCTGACCAGAATTGAGCCAGCTGTATTCTTTTTCTCGTCTATACAGAACTGCACCAGAATGGAGCCAGTTTTATCTAACAATTTTTTGCTCCTTCAGAACTGGGCCCCAATTGATCAAGTTATATTTTAATATTTATTGTTCATACGGAACTGAACCAGATTTGAAGCAGTTTTATGTTACTATGTATCGTGCATGGAAACTATACCAGAGTTGAGCCAGCTGTATTTTCATGATTCTAGTTCCTACATAACTGTGCCGAAATTGAGTCTGCAGTATTTTACTATTTATCGTCCCTAAGAATTCTGCCAGAGTTGAACCAGCTGTTTTACAAGTTTTCATTCTTATAGAACTGCACCAGACTTGAACCAGCTGTATTTTACTGTTTATCGTTCCTGTATAACTGCGGCCGAAGAGAGCCATCTGTATTTTACTTAGCATCGTTCCTACAGAACTGTGCCCGAATTGAACCAGCTGTTTTATACCGTTTGTTATTTCTACAGAATTGTGCCAGAAATGAGAACTGTATTTTACTATCTCGTTCCTAGAAACTGTGCCAGAAATGAGCCAACGCTATTTTACTATTTATCTTATTTTTTCGTTCCAACGTAATTTACTAGCTCTATTTTATTATTCATCATGCCTACAGAACAATACCCGAATTGAGCCAGCTGTATTTCACTATTCATCGTTCCTGTAGTTCTGGGCCAGAACTAAGCCAGCTGTCTTTTTTTTTGCGTTCGTATATAATTGTGACAGGAATGAGCAAGCAGAATTGTACTGCGAATGTTTGTACTGAACTTTCCCATAATTGTGCTAGCTGTGTCCTACTATTTATTGTTACTTCAGAACTTTGCCAAGGTTGAGTCATCTGTATTCAACTGTTAACCGTTCCGACAGAACCGTGCCACAGTTGCACCAGCTGTATTCCACTAGGTTATCGATCCTACAGAACAGAGCTAGAATTAGGTTAGCTGAATTTGTTTAGTTATCGTTTCTACAGAACTGTTTGTTGCAGAATGGAGCCAGCTGTATTTCACTATATATCGTTATTTCAAAACTGTTCAATAATTAAGCTGGCTGTATTCTATTATTCGTCCTTCTTACAGGACTGTGCCAGAATGAAACGGCTGTATTTTCCTATTTATGTAATTTATACATAACTGTGCCAGATTTGAGCCAGCTGTATTACTATTTGTCGTTCCGACAGAACTGCTCCGGAATTGAGACAGCTTAAATTTTTTACTCCCAATCATTTGTACAGAACTGTGTCAGATTCCAGCAAACTGTTTTTTACTATTTATCGTTCCTACAGAATTGTGCTAGGGGCGGAAGAAATCTGTAACGATTAAGATCGCCAGAAATCTTAACGGATGACTTGGTGCAGTTTTGATTTTTGCAATTAATTAAGATGCTTTGTCATGGTATAGTACTGCCATAACAATCCCTATTCAGCTTAATTTCTCGTGTTACGTACCTTTTGTTTCCAACTTTTTGCAATAACCTCCAGCGATGTTTTTGGCTACTGTGCGTTTATTGAATATTACAAGGACGTACCTACCAATGAAGCAATATTACAAGGACTCACCTACCGACCAAGCAATATTACAAGGACACACCTACCGACCAAGCAATATTACAAGGACGTACCTACCAATGAAGCAATATTACAAGGACTCACCTACCGACCAAGCAATATTACAAGGACACACCTACCGACCAAGCAATATTACAAGGACGTACCTACCAATGAAGCAATATTACAAGGACTCACCTACCGACCAAGCAATATTACAAGGACACACCTACCGACCAAGCAAATATTGCAAGGACGTATCTACAGAGCAAAATGTTGTGCGAAGCGAATTCCTAGAATACTCTCACACCAAGTAGAATAAAATACCCGCGCCTATTCCAAGGTTACGGATTGGTTGGATGGATTAGGAAAATTTATTTGAAATGGAAGTTGTATTCGACTCACTACACCTGCGTTGTTGATACTACACCTTCTGGCTGAATTGTCACAATAAACCGTGCAAACAGTTTTTTTTTTCAACGTGTTCTTATTTTAGTTTCGCATTGACCGCGTAATGCCGTTTTAGTTGAACGAATAATTCAAAACGCATTTGTAAATTACTTACCTCATGCTTTTTCCAGCTCTCGATCTGATTATCTGTTCGTATAATGCACCCGTTGTTTCGAATGCGAGATCGGTATATTTTCCCATGGATTTTATTAATTTTATTTGTTGTAAGGGCGACTTATTGGCGTAGCTCTCGCGCCGTTTACCCCTGAAGGCTTCACCTTCTACAGTGCTTCGCTCAGCTTACCTTTATTTCATTTCACGGAAAGTTTTTCCCTGTAGGATTATTGCACTCAAGCTCTTCTGGAAAGTTGGCTATAAGTTTGAATTTATTCCTGCCGGACAAGACCGACTTGCCAACACTTTAAGTCATCACTAAACGCACTCAAACTCGCCCCCTGGCGGCTGCAGTCGAAGAGGCATCTTAACCAAGTGTATTCTAGCCTAGCTTATTTGACCTTTAAATACACATGAGAAGGGTCATTGTTTGTGCTAAGGTAATTTATCATCATCAACTGTTCCTGATGTTTCGGTTATACAAGCAATGGGATTTTAAGTTTTAATGTATGCGTAGGCTCAGCTGTTTCCAATTATTCATGTACACTCGTCCCTGCCTACTCACACACCCCTTCATGTACACTCGTCCCTGCCTACTCACACACCCCTTCATGTACACTCGTCCCTGCCTACTCACACCCCCCTTCATGTACACTCGTCCCTGCCTACTCACACATCCCTTCATGTACACTCGTCCCTGCCTACTCACACACCCCTTCATGTACACTCGTCCCTTAATACTCATACACCCCTTCATGTACACTCGTCCCTGCCTACTCACACACCCCTTCATGTACACTCGTCCCTGCCTACTCACACACCCCTTCATGTACACT
>SDVV010038418.1:0-10736 GCA_016164225.1 Gammarus roeselii
CCCCAGCCGAGAGCCACAGGAGAAAACCAAGAAATAAATTTTGGACATGTTGACCTATTTATTAATATTTCAGGCCAATTTTCAGCCACACATGATAGGTTGCGTTATTGATGTATAATTGTCAATTTTTTTTGCATGCACAGCCACACTAGGATTATATAGGACAACCGGTGGCTGATGCATTTAATTTAATTAATTTTGCACTTATTCCAAAGTAAAATAAGTCCCATGGTTTTATTGTTTTTCAACCCTATAGCTCATGGTCAAGTAATTACGTTGAGTGCTAATGAAGAAAGGCATTTCACAGGATCATCATCTCCCACGGAAACACCGCCTGCTCCTCTGACCTCGCTTGAACACACATTAATGGCCTAGAAAGAATTCAAGACACTGCCTAGGGCATCACAACGGGCTGTACACAGACCACACCCATTACATTATCCGCTTCCGTGAGGAAACAAAGGTCCTCCCTCTCAAACATCTTGATATGAGAGAGACTCTTTAACAAGATTGTTGACCCGGCCCATCACAGCCACAAGCTATTCAACCAACGTCAAACCAACCGAAACTTAGCGAACACATTAACTGCGCACTTTGGCTCTCTTTACACGACCATTCCCCATCCTCCAGACAACACATCCATGCAACAACAGATCCATGCACTTCACAGCGCTTGCACTGGACGACCAGAGAGTCAACACGGTTTTACAGACTCACCCACCTGAGGAAGACGTGGAGGAGTTGGGGTTGCCCGGGGGTTGACATGGTTAACTTGTCACAGCTGAGATGCGTGCACCACTTGGCCTTCTTGCCCCACCAGCACAGACACGGAATGTTCCTTCCGATCTCTGATTGCAATGCCGTGGTTTGTCCGATACGGTGGCGCACCTCATGACGCCGTGCAGGACCCTAGCAATCTAGGCTGACAACATAATCTAGGCGAGCGTAGTAGAAATTGAAGCAGACTCACTAATTTGAACTCTTCAACTATTTCAGCCCTACTTAGTCTAATACTTTAACTTTACTTTCATTTTGATTTGAATGCCCAATGAATGAATTGGAACTGTATTCACTATATTTGACACCAAATACAGATAAGATTAGAAGTGAGATATCGCTGTGCATTGCTTAACTCTAGTTGGTTAAGAAAAAAATTCAAACAAACTGATGATAAGACATGTTTCTATCAGTGACTGTTTTGCAATAGAGATTGACAGGGCATTATTGCATGAGATGAGATCAGTTATGCAGTACAAATTGACTCTAACGTGACACTGATGTTTTATTGTAGATATCAATTGTCTACGTAAGAAGCCTTCTTTCAATGTCACTGAAGGTGCATCTTATCGTGGAATATCTTTCAAAATAGTACGATCTACTCTACGAAATAATAAAGAACCCGAGTTTTACTTCAGTAATGCCAGTAATGCAATAAGATGACCCATACTGCTCACACTAAGAGAACCTATACTGCTCACAATAAGATGACCTATACTACTCACAATAAGATGACCTATACTGCTCACAAAAAGATGACCTATACTGCTCCCAATAAGATGACCTATGCTGTTCACATTAAGATGACCTATACTGCTCACAATAAGATGACCTATACTGCTCGCAATGAGATGACCTATACTGCTCACAATAAGATGACCTAAACTGTTCACAATAACATGACCTGTACTGCTCACAATAAGATGACCTGTGCTGCTCACAATAATATGACCTATACTGCTCATAATAAGATGGCCTATACTGCTCACAATAAGATGACCTAAACTGTTCACAATAACATGACCTGTACTGCTCCCAATAAAGATGACCTATACTGCTCATAATAAGATGACCTACACTGCTCAAAAATAATATGACATATACTGTCACACAATAAGATGACCTATACTGCTCACAATAAGATGACCTATACTGCTCACAATAAGATGACCTATACTGCTCACAATAAGATGACCTATACTGCTCACAATGAGATGACCTATACTGCTCACAATAAGATGACCAATACTGTCCACAGTAAGATGACCTATACTGCTCGCAATAAGATGACCTATACTGCTCACAATAAGATGACCTATATTGCTCACAGAAACCTACCATCCTAACTCTGAGTGCATTATAATGGTGAAAGAAAAAACTATACACCATGCGTGTGCTGAAAGATGGATATGAGAGCATTTGAACGCTATTACACATCAGTTAATGTTCTATCAAACTTATTATTACGGAAGAGTTTCAAACAACGAATGCGAAATTCACAATATCAAAAGTTATAGTCGACATTCGACATGATTAATTCGTCATTTATGTCCACAAAGGAGTAATTTTGTCGCTCTTCAGAACTCTTCTTGTAGACAAAGCCTAACACAGAAACGGTCATTAAAACAGACCCAGCTGCCAGCCTCTTGGCATCAGTGGGCAGCAGCGCCCTGCGCGCCTTGTCCGTCATGAGGTTGAGTTCGTCCGCCACGCACAGCAACACTAGGCCCGACACGAGGGCGTTAGCCAGCGGATGACCCGGCACCAAGACGAGCACGGCATGAGTGTTGTTGGCGAGGAAAATGTGATACTGGCACACGAACAGTTCCAGGGAGATGCGGCCCAACCAGGCCAACAAAGGCGAGAAGGTGGTGCGGAACAGAGCGTTGTGGTGACGGAACAAGATGTAGCAGATGATCTGTGGAGTAGAAAATACAGAAGTCAAGAGAAGATGATGAGGAACACGGCGTTGTGGTGACGGAGTATTTGCTACCAGGCTATCTGTGGAGAAGAAAGTTTAGGTGTCACAAGAAGGTGATGAGGAAGAATGAATGGTAGTGACGGAACAAGATGAAGCTGGTGATCTGTGGAGTAGAAAATACAGAAGTCAAAAGAAGATGATGAGGAACACGGCGTTGTGGTGACGGAGTATTTGCTACCAGGCAATCTGTGGAGAAGAAAGTTTAGGTGTCACAAGAAGGTGATGAGGAAGAATGAATGGTAGTGACGGAACAAGATGCAGCTGATGATTCGGCGAGCAGAAAAAAAAGGCGTTACGTGGAGGTTGTCGCAAAAGGCAATTTGGCGACGGAACAAGATGTGGCTGGCCATCTGTGTGTTAGAAAAAAAAAAGAGTCATGCGAATGTGGTGCGGAGCAGAGGGTTGTGGTGACAGAACCGAAGGTACCTGAGGATCTGATGGGGTAAGACACACAAGAGTCATGAGAAAGTGGTGTAGAACAGGACGTTGTGGTGGCGCAGCAAGACTTAGCTGGTGTTTTTTGATGCGGGAAGTATTGACGTCGTACGAAGGCGGTGCAGAACAGGGCGTATTGTTGACGGATCAAGATTTTAACTGGTGAGCTGAGAATCCGACAAATAGGGCGTCACGAGAAGGTGGTGTTAAGCGAGTCGTTGTGATCACGAAACAAATGTGATCTAGTGATATATGTCGAATAAATAACGGCGACACGGGCATTAATTCATAACTTGAAATCTAACAGGGCGGAGATAATTACGATTGCTTTACCTGCAGCCTCTCAGGTGAGGTAAATATGGTCTTGTCGGTCGTTTCAGTGTTTCCTTGTGAAGGTTATGAAGAGGCTCCTACAGGATAATTATGCTTCGTGCCAAACGATAGCTTTCAGAAAAAAAGAAAGCTTCTTCAAGGCAACGATGGATATAAATTGTGGAGCTACGATCACAAACATGACTCATGTTTACAGCCAAGAAAACAACGTCGTATCTGTCATGAATTCCGCTTCTCAAATCTTGAGCTGGCTATGTCAATTTACATATTAAACCTATGCATGTATCCTCGTTTCATAAAATTCTGTAGCTTATGAATATTATGTTTAGTTCGAACTTAACCACCGCTGAGTCAATTAGGTTAACAGAAAGACAATTGCTTTATTTATTCGTGATTTATAAAGGCACTTCCCGCTCAACTCTCATGACTGACCGGCCTTCAGCCGAGTGTCGCTGTATACCCAGCTGAAGAACAGCTGGTGCACGTCTGTACACCGCAATACTCACCGGGATCCAGGCAACGTAAGGATGCCAGGCGTTGCAGGAGGCCTTTCCTTCACAGAATTGCAGCAAAGCAGAGTAGCTGCCGAGGCAGATTGCAGACGTCAGTCCCAAGAGGACCGTCAGTGGTGCGGTCCTGGGCCACACGGAACTGGCCTCTCCAGCAGCTCCAGAATTGTAGGCTTCACACACCCAAGCAAACATCATCCCGTAGAGGGTGCTGAGGAGTTAAAAAGAGATTTGGTATAAGCATATCTAGCTAATTGTAATAAGTCAATGATGGAATAAACTTCACTTTTCTAACCTAAACATCAGCTAGTCAACTATATCTTATCGAGACAGCCTGATATATCAAACATCATGACGTGCTTCTATACGAATGACAGGTACTCATGAATTCACAACCATTCATGATTCCTATTATTCCGACCACTAATTCTTTTTGATGTAGTATTTTATTGGAGAGAGTTATTCTTCAGTAGAGTTAGAGTTTAGCAATTCTACTCGTATTTTGTTTGTTCTATTCCCTTAAAGGAAACTGTATGGACATCGGTAATTTCAGTCCGATGACCCAGAGGCCAATCATGAACCAACCTGAACCTGTCTAGTGCCCACCGGAACCTCCACTTCCGCACCCCGTCCTCGGGTAGTCGGAACAGGGCCTGGAGAGGCCAGGTTCCGAACAAGCTCTGGAAGGTTGGCTGATGGAGGAGAAAATATGTCGTTTGTGAAATTATTGTGCAATGGGACTTGGCAAATACATACCAGTACATATACACATATCAATACGTCTCGATATGTTTTAATTAAGGAAGATAGTCCAAAAATATATTGGTGAAATTTCTCACCAAGCATAGGTAGAAAATATACTGATCACCATAAGAGTTTCTCAATATAGTAACCTAAGAAAAAATTTGACTGCGATCACACAATACATACACAATGTCGCGCATAAATGTGTTGCTTGAACTTCTGTGTGAACTAATTCACATTGTGGAATGATATCCCACGATACCCCTCCCAGATAAATGTATTATTGTAAGTGTTAATGTTTATTCTCGTCTTGTCCTAAGGGGTGCGCTGAACAGCTGGGAGAGAGGCCGCAAGTCTTTGTCTATATTTCACCAACCCCCACACCCAGCTTTACTCCGCTCACCCCTTAACAAGACGGCGTAAGTTTTGAATGGTAAAACCGTAGTAAATTGTGGAATAAGTGGAGGTAAAATCGGTGAGTTCCCAAGATAGGGTTTAAAACTAATCATCACACCATGGTATGTAATGATTACTGACATGTAATGCTTCAATGCAGCATAAACTTCCTCTTCATTATTTAAATCACATGTGGCTGCATTCCAGTTTGTAAATAAAGTCCTTTACAAGAGTTAAAAAAGATCTTAGCTATTCACTTAATTGGGAAGCATTACCCAGGTGGCAGGGAATGATTGTAAACAAATTATTGTGACTCGAAATTATTCTATAAGGTTTTCAACTTTGAGAAATATTGAATTCCTTGGGTGATGTGTATCCAAAATAAATTGTTATCTATTCATTGACCCAAACTTGTTGGAAGAATCCTGACTGTTATTGGTGCGTGGTAAAGGACAAATAATTATGAATTTATAAGTCAATTGTTGACATTTTATATTTCTGAAGATTATCCTTGCTACGATTTATTTGAGTGTGACCTTGATTATCATCGGAAGATATTTTGTCAACTCTAGACAATTTCTTCCTATCAAGGTTTTATACTGTCCGTTATCATCTGTTATCTTCCGTTGATTATCATCGAAAGATAAAATATCAGTGCTTTAAATCGAGCCACTTTGACGAAGTGGTCAGTTTCTGGAGTCGCTAAGAATTTAATTTTCTCATTCTGTTTCATTATTCAGAGAAGAAGTGACTTAGCAAGGGCGCACATCAAAGAGCGAATTTGCCTTCTGGTCCCAAAGGGCAAATGTTACATCAAAGAAGCACAAGTTGGAGCCCCTAGTGATTCCATTCCATCTCATAGAGCCAGTACAAGGAGAGCCGGTAAGGTGAA
Organism: Gammarus roeselii; assembly: GCA_016164225.1. NCBI lineage: Eukaryota > Metazoa > Arthropoda > Malacostraca > Amphipoda > Gammaridae > Gammarus > Gammarus roeselii. The sequence goes on from SDVV010038418.1 coordinate 6,068, forward strand.
TCTACCAAGCTCAAAAATAGCGGATTTATTGAGGATCTCTTTGATAAATTCGTTTATCTCAGTAGCAAGTTGATTGGTGCAGCTTAAAGCGCGTGTTGATAGGGTCTACACCGTCGAATGAGGCTTACCCTTCAACGACCTCAATGCTATAATCCATTGACATTTATATACGCAGTTTTATGCAGAAACGATTTCCTTCTCCATAGATTAAGGGACTTCATAGTTTTGCCAAAGAACAAGTAACATAGTGTAATTGACTTCAATGGTCAACGGGAAGTTCCATTTCTTGAGTTCTCCTTCATTTCAAACACGGTACAAATAGTTGAACTTATATTGTCATTCTAGTGTTTATTTTCGATGATAAAATGTTGAAACGTCACACGGCTGTAACCAATCACCGCAGTCCGCTTCCATAGACGTTAGCGACGTTGAATGTTAGTCCATTGATAGGTCGACGAAGAATTGCGTTCATCTCGCCCATCGGTGGACATCGTAATATATATCGGGTACTGCGTAACTCGTGAACTTTTAAATATGCCATATGTTAACTTTGATTTCTCTTTATGCATCACATGTAATTATTTGAATTGGTCATTCCAACATTTAATAGTTTAATCAGGTAACCAACGGCTCACCTTGTCACAGGCTGCACTATGAACAGTAACGAAGCAAGATGCATTTTACTCTCGGTTCAGTTACCTCGGAGTATGAGAGCACGGCCACCAGAGCCGCCAGGAGGCCGATCCTGAGCGCCCCGCAGCCCAAAGTGATCCGTCGCTTGTCAGAGGCTTGACCATCAATCCACGGCAGTGGCGACAGCACCAAGTGGAGGACCGTGAACCAAAACGACACCACAGGGATGAAGTAGTAGTTCATGTAGGGCTGGTCCATGACCATGCACAGCAGCGCGGTCAAGAAATTCAAGCGAAACATCGTCTGACGGTTAAGAAGGGAAACGAGGCTGGAAATTGGGGATAAACATCATCTGGCTATGAAGGTAAAAATGAGGATGGTCCATGGCCAGATATAGCAGCGCTGTCCGGAAGTTGAGAAAAACGTCACCAGGCGGTGAAGAGAAAATTGAGGGCGGACCACGACCATGCTCAGCAGCGCTGTCTAGCAGTCCATGTGAAACATCGTCTGACGATGAAGGAGTAAAATAAGGCTGGTCCGTGCCCAGGCAAAGCAGTGCGGTCTGGAAGTCCATGCGGAACATTGTCTGACGATGAAGGAGTAAATAGAGGCTGGTCCGTGACCAGGGAAAAAAGCGCGGTCTGAGAGTCCATGCGAAACATTGTCTAACGATGAAGGAGAAAAATAAAGCTAGTCTGTGACCAGGCACAGCAGCGCGGTCTGGAGGCTAATTATTATATTTATTATTATATCAAAACATTCACTTCCATATTCTAGCAATGGGTTTTCAATACTTAGGTCTAACATATCAAATTTAGCTTTCAAATGCGCCACTTGAATTAGCGCAGCGAGAGATAAAAACGAATTCGTGACAGCTCATCTCCTGTCGGCAAACGGCCTGCGGTTACTTTATGTTGCAAGACATAGTTTAGGCTAACATCATCTACCGGTCAAAGGAAAGGAAGGTGGTCCATGACCAGGCACAGCAGAGCCGTTAATAGGCTGGAAGAGACTAGCAAAGTGAGGGGTAGGAAAAAAAGGTTTTAAATCCTAAGTCATATAAACGCAGCTTATCGAAACGAGGCACAAGCTGGAGCTTCTGCGGACAAAGAAAACTTTATTATTTAGCGTTTCATCTGCAATAAACTGTATGATAAAACCTTACGTATGTTCTGTATAAAAAAATGTTTGTAATCATTGGTAACTAATATGGTCTACCATGTTATATCTTCAGATATTGTAGGCTGACGACTTCTAGACAAACAATAGGATTGGGTTGTACAAATGATTTATTTTCAACTATACAATTTATACAAGTCGAGGAAATGGGATTTCAAGTAAGGTGTAGAGGGAGCGAGCACCGGTAAGCAACCAGTCTTTATCGGGGTCGAGTCAACACTGACTCTCTTAGACTATACCTTGCTGCTCCATACATTTCACTTCCGCCACAAGAATGACCTATGATGTTGTTGTCCATAAGCCGGGCGTCATTTTAATTGCTGTATATGCCCATGCCAAATGATTTCCGTTCGCTTCAGATCAGTTTGTTTGCTGCTCATAGGTTCTCTTATTATAAATTACCTTGTCGAACTATACTACGCGACCTTCCGGCCAGCGCCTATCTAATGTAATAGGGATGTTATTGACGACCGTCTACTTGCCGGAAATCTTCCTTACGCATTGACAATGCCCATGTATGGGGACATGACACACCCTCCGTAATTCCTAATTTGAAGGGTGAGGAAGAGGAAGACGGGAAGAAGAAGGTAGTCAAAGATGTAAACGGTCGGTTGTTGTTGGAGAGTGGTAATGTACGGAAGAGGTGGACTCAGTAATTGGAGGAGTTGTTGAAGGTTGTAGAAGTTAGATAGGCCGGCATTGTCGCTGTGGATGCTGATGCACGGGTACTTGTTTTAGGAGCAAGAATTGTTACGGCCAATACTAATTAAGGAAGAGACAGGAGGCAGTAGAAGTGACGGAAGGAGGAAGCTCCTGGTTTGGACGGCGTGCCCTAGTGCCACGAAGTTACATTAGTAGAATGGGGGGTGAATCTACTAAATCTGTGTGTTCTGTCAGGCGTGATGCCAATTGAGTGGCTCAATGCTCGCCTTGTTCTACAGTGTATGAGCAAAGGAGGGAGATGGAATGCCGCAACTCACCATGTAATAATTTGTTATACGAGGTAGATAAGTTGATCTGAAGATTCCTAAACACGGTTATTAGAGACAACACGGGTGGTGCGATTGACGAGGAGCAGTGCGGCTTTTGGAGTGGTGGAGGGCGTACAGATCAGATTTTTGGAGTAAGACAAGTCTGTGAGAAGTGTCTTACAAAGGGAATGGATATGTTCTCATCCTCCATTGATCTGTTAAAGACCTGTGATGAAGTCATCATGAAGGCGTTAGGGAGGGTGAATCGCTTGTATGGAATGGGCGGAAATTATTCAAGAGTCATCCAGTGTTTCTATGTTAGCAGCAGAGCATGTGTCAGAGTATTGAGTGGGGTGAGTGCTTGGTTCCCAATAAAAGTGGGATAGAGCCGAGGTTGCGGTACGTCTCCTTATCTGTTCAATCTCTACATAGATGGACTGATCATGGAGTCGAACGCGAGTGTATTCTGTCAGTGCTTAGAGTTGGTAGGAGAAATTGGGTGGAGTTGGCAGATTTTGAAGATAATAATAATAATAAAAAGTTTACTCATCCAAATATGGTGTTGTTACTCTTGAGAACAATCAATTATTACATTGTGAATTTTAAAATAGGGAAAATTTAAAGCTAAAAACTTGTGACTGAGTAATTGGAGCTGTGTACGAGCGGTAGGGAGGCGTTTTATTTTCAAAGCTGAACATATGAATACGAATTCTACCGAAACAGGCTAATTCGTTGGGTAGCAAAACGTGCAACGATATGAGTGGGTCTATGTGAGACAGAAGGTCACTGACTAGTGTTGTGTTATTCCTATAGAACAATAAATGAAAACAAAGATCTAAAATAAGTATAATGACAAGTCAAGTACTTATAACTGTGTAATTGGGGCTGTGTAAGACGGCGGGGAGGTGTCTTACTTTCCTAGCTGAAAATAGGAGTACAGCTCTCTGTAACATGTCACGACAAAATCTATCAAGGTAGGTTTGAAGAATATAATAAATATTCATTGTCTCCTGATGACATAAGGTATATCCTGATGACATAAGGCATTTATTACGTAGTAATTAGTATGGATTCCTAATTCGGGCTCAAAGCCTAATTAACTGAATAGCTAAGAATGCGGCGTTGTGTGTGAGTCTATGTGAGTTAGAAAACCACTGACGTAACACACAAACAAGAGAAAAATTATATGTTTTTATTTGGCACGGTACCAGAGTACAGAATTATGCCCAAAAAATGTAGATTACGTATATAAACAATACATACAAGAACAATACATACATAGTCAAAATTCGCGTTGAATGCGTATAGAACAATCAACGAAATAAGTATGCAAAAACAATCTGGAGTGCGTGTAGTGATAAGCTGAGGCCATCAGGTCGGATAAGGTGACAGTACAGAGTCCATCACAGCGTGTAGGCAGTCCTAAATCATATAACATGACAGTTACATGTATCGAAGGATGTTAGTGTGTGGATGGGCCTATGACAGTTGGAGAGCTCCTATACAGACGGAATGGTATTATTGTACCGTCATAGGTCTGTACATAGTTATACAAGCATTTATGATACATAAATGGATACACCATCATACATTTAAAATACATATGATGGTGGGTTAGGGCATTATTGCGTTCACCACCACAAATGTATGAACCTAATCAGGATATTCCTAATCCTGAGGATATCGTAGCGGCAAAACAAATTGAAGCCCTCACCACAGTGAACTTTTCCGCCGCCGAAGTTATTAAACATATAGATAAATTGAAAGTCACCAAATCTCCAGGTCCAGACCAGATTCATCCTAGAATTCTAAAAGAGACTGAAAACGAAATTGCCGAACATTTATCAAACATTTTCACCCAATCTCTCACAAATGGCACCTGCTTC
>SDVV010038419.1:0-10736 GCA_016164225.1 Gammarus roeselii
GCTACATGAACTAGCTGTTACCGATCACCAGCTTCTGCTACATGAACTAGCTGTTACCGATCACCAGCTTCTGCTACATGAACTAGCTGTTACCGATCACCAGCTTCTGCTACATGAACTAGCTGTTACCGATCACCAGCGTCTGCTACATGAACTAGCTGTTACCGATCACCAGCTTCTGCTACATGAACTAGCTGTTACCGATCACCAGCTTCTGCTACATGAACTAGCTGTTACCGATCACCAGCTTCTGCTACATGAACTAGCTGTTACCGATCGCCAGCTTCTGCTACATGAACTAGCTGTTACCGATCACCAGCTTCAGCTACATGAACTAGCTGTTACCGATCACCAGCTTCTGCTACATGAATTAGCTGTTACCGATCACCAGCTTCTGCTACGTGAACTAGCTCTCATTTCTACCGGGAACGCCAAACCTCCCGTCCACATTCTTAACCACCAATGAAACTGTTACGTTTTGTCTGCCATTGATGCAGGGTTTATGTCTGATCAAAGATTGCGAAAAATTAAAATATTAATCAGTTGTTAGTAGCACTAATTGAAATTAGTTACATTCGAACACTGCCTAGTCAAACGAGGTATTATTTTGAGGTAATACATTGCTCTTTTACAACGTCGTAAATTGTTTCATCAGCTACAGAGTGGTTTACAGAACATATTTTTATTATAGAAACTTTGTCCATCGTCTGTTAACAAACCAAATTGTTAGAATCCCTTTTGGAATATGCTACTCCAGGAAAACAATTGCATTTGCATTGAAATACGATTTGAAACAATGTGACAAATTAAAGCAATTCAAAACGAGGAATACTTGATTCGACGACAGAAAGCGTCGGCATCTGGATGCTCGCGGGTAAGTGAAATGGGGTAGGGGAGAGGTAGGCTGAGGGGTTGACGTTACAGTTTTTAGAATGCCTTAAGAAGTTTAACTTAGGTTCCACTGGAAACTTGTACGACGTGAATGTTTTTAAAAGTTACAATATCGTGGACGGCATTGCGACAAACGGCGTTGCGGCTGAGAGCCATATGAGGGTGGAGTAACAGCTCTCGGATGGTTGGTACTGCTGCTAAATGTGTGTTTTGAGTCACTGAAGATATATGAGTTTGTTGTGTGTGGTGTACCGATTCTGAAGGATTCTCCACGATCAAATGATGGTAAATGCTAGCAGTTCAATGGTGATTAAGTAGTGCAGGCGAGCGTTAATCATTAGGATTAAATACAGTAAGGAAGGGGCTTCAAGAGTATGCAGATCAGATTTTTGCAGTGAGACAAGTTTGTGAGAAGTACGTTATGAAGGGGAAGAATGTGGTACGGTCCTGCATTGAGATGAGAATAACTTATGATAGGCTCGACAGACGGGCGTTGTTCGGGTTGTGGCCTTTGCGTTGAGTCGAGAGTTTATTTGTTGAATGCAGATCACGTGTCAGTGTTGGAAGCGGGGTGAGTGCATAATGTCCAGCTGTTCAATCTCTACACGGATGAAATGATCAGTAGTATGATGTATCGAGCTTTAGAGTTGTGAGAGAAATTGGGCAAAGATTCCATTTGAGTCAGTTGCTGTTTGCTGATGATACGGCCCAGGCTGAAGATTGGGAAAGGTTGTGTAGGCTGGTGTCGGAGTTTGGTTGTGTTTGAGGAGAGGACGATACGTGTGAATGTAAGATAAGATGTTCATTTATAGAACATCTCGTTGTTATTAATGAGATGTTTGATAAATGACAATGCAAGAGGAATCAGTGTCCGCCTAAATAGTGTTTGTTGAGGAAGATGAATGTTGTATCTGATGAAGTCTGGATTGGTGGACACTGAGTTGAAATTTAGTGTGAAGGAAGGGTGTAAAATTGTGGGTGCACTGATGAATGTGATGAGATGCAGAACATCGGATACGGCAGCACAGAGAGGGATGTAAAAGGAAGAAGATGTCCAAACCTGGTTCGACCGGGCTGGGACATTGGAAAAGAGATTGAAAGAGAGACGATTGAATGTTTTCGAGATTAAATGAAAAGCGTGTATCATTGCTGGAGAGGTGCTGAGCGATTGGATCAATAATAGCCCTGCTTGATTTTGAACAGGGCTGGTGTCCTTGCGTCAGTATCTGTAGACTGACTCAAGGCCAGTTGGTCGTTGGAAACAATTTTAGTAGAGTTCAAAGCCTAAAAACGTTCCAGATTATTATTTATTACTTATAGTCTGCAGTCACTGCACAAATCCTTTAATTAATTTTCATGACATTTCCCGAGATTTCACATCTTTTTTGCACACCTGCAACCGAAAACATAAAATTTGAGGATACAAAAATAACGTCAATTCGTGAATATCTAGTATTCATCAATGAAGACAAACATATGGGGCAGAGGAATACTAAAATGTCTAATCGGTTGAGTAAACGGGTTTCAAGACTTCGCACGACGATTTCGAACATTTGCGATGACTGCACGTATACTTTAGCTTCCGGAAAAAATCATAATTCAGAATCGGTATGTATCATTGACGTTCTATTTATATAATATTTTTCCACGCGTTTATATGCCTGCATAATTTGTTACAGGTGCTGGTACATATGCACTAAATATATGAAATGGAATCTGCTCTACCTTAATTTGTTCACCAAATCAACGCCTTTGTAACCAGAAATATTAAAATAAAGTTTAAAATCAGAACCGACAGCTTATTGAACGGAAGTCGTGTTTATATTATTTATTTCGAATTTCAATTTTTACAACCGTATCATTTATTGGCAATCAATTTATTGACATCAACATAGACAATCGCAGATGCAAAGTTATTTTAAATATTTTTCTAAATTACTGTGTAACTAGCAAATTTAAATTGATTACTCATCTGTTTCTTCACATTTACAGGATGTTGAACCCGGATGTTAGATTCTCAATTCACTGCTAGGAGATGGAATTATTCATTATTTCACTCATCACTTTTTATAATCCATCATGTTATAATATCTTGCCTCTGCTTAGACACGGCGGTCTTGTGGCGGGGAGATTGGGCGCCTCCCTCCTCTGTGTCAGCTTAACTTAGCCACCCTCCTAATTATGGGCAAACGGCTGTATGTCTATGTCTATACATGTTAAAATATTATGCCTCTTTCGATATTATTTACCACGAAGTGCATGTGTCGTAGAGCTAACGTTCGCACCACCGTTACGCGACTTTCACGAGACCACAACATAACCAACGTTCTCAAGTTCATCGCATATTTGAGCGGATGGCATCAGAGAGGACGAGGAGCTGTTCCATCAGGGAATAGAAGTCCTTACCCAAATTGACTTGGTTTATGAAATTCGCCACACAATGGAACAGACTGTACGGGCTGGGGATAGTTGGGGAAGAACGATGTCTTCGGGACAGAGTTTGGCATTTCATACCCAACACATTCCCGTAACGGCATGTGTTTCGCCTGAAATACCCCACACATTCCCGTAAAAGCCAGTATTTAGCCTGCCGTACCCACCACATCCCCGTAACGGCCTGTGTTTGGCCTGAAATACCCCACACATTCCCGTACGGTCCCAATCTGACGGTCAGTGTTTGGCCCGCCAATCCCAGCACATCCTCGCCAAGGCCAGTGTTTGCCAACGTGCCTTTGAAACCCTGACGGCACAGCGCAGCTGGGCGGCTTCTAAGCCGAATTTATTGTTTGTTGCCGTTCGCTAGTTGTTTTTGCTATTGTTGTTGTCAGCTGCTTCCAATTTTTCGACTGTCGCTCCATCCGTCTGATGCCGACTGACCTTGGAACATTTCGCGATGCTGATCCGATCAGAGCGACTCTTTGATGCACAAACTTCCGTTCCTGGCCTTTGACTGTTGGGCCTTTTACGACAAGCTAAATAAACTTGGATGAAGCCAAAATTTCCAGTACAAACTCAATTGTGTTTCACTAGGAACCCTGAAATTGATAAGTTAAGAATAAAACAGAAATCGAGGCCATGATGCGACATTAGTAATTCCTTTTTCCAATTTGCTAGAACATATTTGAAGTACATAATTATGTTACACACGATGAACGATGCATTAAAAAAAATTATATAACGCTCTGATTTGTGAAGGTAGTCGGGAGGGGAAGTTTCATTGATAATCGATTTTGTTTGGCTAACTCGTTTACGATAACTCGTTTACAATATTCCCACTTAAAGATAGTTTTTTTACATTTATTTATAAAAAAATGTTTAGTCAAATTGAATAATCGCTATTATTAGTAGGTACATAGAACTGGACAAAAAAATTTGAACCTTCTTTCACAGTATTTTTAACCAAATCTACGTAACGGACGAAAAACAAAATAAAAAATATGTGTTTGCTCACTGCTGCTTTTTTGAAAGTCAGTTTGGCCGCTACTCGGCGTTTTGTCTAGTGGATGCGACAGTTTCGATCATCTTACGCAGCAGTTGATGAGGAGACATGGAACGAATTGGGGCAACTGTCCTTGCTCCGGAAACGAGCAAAACATAACACCGAAAAAGTGCATCCCTTAGACTATTTTACTTTCAGATTGGTAGCACAGTAAAGTGTTTTCTCCTCTTATTCTGTTCGTGGGATATGAATCTCTATATGAGACGCATATCTTTCTGGTCCAGTTGTAATGCTACCAATCGCATTCCCTGAGCAATTGTTGATGGATTACCGCCCCTTACTTCATTTTCCGTTCTCCAGTGTGTTCTGAGAAATTCGACGACGCTTCTTTAATTTCTCTTCAAACGCAAGAAATGGATTAATATTTTAATGCAGATTTCTTAGGATTATCATGTGGATTACGTAATAGTAATACTATTACATAAGTAGTCGGCTGGATTACAAAATGTTGGGCTAGATTTGTTTTTGTTATCTCAGAAGATATAGAGCAGGACTACAGCGAATTCGTCAAGTCGTCTAATTAATACTTTCAGTCAATAAACTACTTTCCCCTGCAAACACGCGAGGAGAAACATTGTTGGTTCCATAATTGGACCCCCCCCAAAACCTAACAAGCCTGTTTGACCATTTATGCTAATTCACATTTAGGGTGGTCGAGTTTCTAGACACTAAAAAACGATCAATGATCTTTGTCTCTGCATCCACGTGAGTCAAATGTAAGGCGAGTAACATACACCGTCACGCCTCCTCTTAGAAACAGGCTCGTGCCTGAAGCCCAAGCCATCTTGTATCGAAAGAGTATGTCCATGCTGATTCGCTTTCAAATTATTCTTTCCAAGCTGTGTTGGTAAAGCTGGACGCAACAGTCTATCAAACAGCAAACCTCTCGTGTGATGTGTGTTGCTCATGCGAATTAACTCTGAACCGGCCAGTTACCAGAATAATACAAATGAACCCTTCCCTTCAATGCATTGCCAATCTGCCCCATTTCCACTGCTCTGCCATACAAAAAACTAGCGCCTCAGTGAAGATTCAATGTCTCATATGCCGGACCAACAATGAAAGCCCTGCTCGTTAGCCCTTTTAGTGCTGGGTACCTCCTGATTCATGCTGATGGAAAGTTGGATCGTGTGAGCCAACATTGTCGTTATTCCCTCTAAGCGATTAGCCGTTGGCTGAATGCCATTGTAGACCCAGCTACTACAAACTACTGTCACTATTGCAAGGAAAAAAAAACTTGCACATTTCATTGACTTTAATACGTTTCTAATTATACACTTGTAAATGACATTCAAGATCTTGATTTTCTAGTGAATAATTTTTACGATTCAATAACAAACTCGCAAAACATTATTTTTATATCTAAATCTAATTTTATCGTTACTAAACACCGACGAAGTCTACCCAACAAATCCCTATTGTTGAATTACTTTAGTTTTCGGTTTCTATTGCCTGCCCTGCGGTTCCCAAGTCGATACGACAGGACTTCCTGCGACCGTGTTGACCAGACTGCACAGAAAGTTTACGGAGCACGAATTTGAATTGGGAGTCCACATAAGTCTCAAGAGAAAGGGTACTTTGGCAGCGAATCTGAGGAAAGTTCAACGGGAGGGACGCTTTAACACAGAAGGAGGCGCAAACACCGAGATAAAATTTGCGCATTGGGAGGGAAGCTCACGAGTAGGAAACGCACACACCGAGATATAAGCTCGTACAACGAGAAAAAGCACGAACACCACGGTGTAAACTCTCAGACCGAGTTGAGAACTCGCACACAAAGAAAGGAGCTCCGCAGCAAGTGAAAAATATTGCACATAAAGGCGAGAGCTCCTCACCTGGTGAAAATTTTGTACACAAAGAGGGTAGTTTCTCACCTAGTGAGAAACTACCCTCGAGAAAGGAAGTCGTACATTGAGGAGTAGCCTGAAGCACAAGTAGTTAGCTTGCACTCTTGAACCAGGAGGGATGCTCACACTCCGAAAAGTTTGCTCGAACATCCAGTAAAATGCTCGCACACTGAGAGTGAAGCTGACGACAGCGGTTGGGAAGCTGATCACACAATGTGGGAAGCAAATCACACCATGTGGGAAGCAGAGCAAATCACACATGTGGGAAGCTGATCATTCCGTGTGCGAAACTTATCACACCAAGTGGGGATCTAATCACACCGTGTGGGACGCTGATCACACAATGTGTGGAGCTGAGCAAACTCTGGGAGAAGAGGATAACACCATATGGGGAGTTGATCACATCGTGGTGGAAGCTGATCTGACCATGTGGGATCTGATAGCGCCATGAAGGGAGCTAATCCCACAATGTGAGGAGCCGATCACATCATGGGAAGAGCTGATCACACGGGGTAGAAAAATGTTTAATTTGTGAGGTAAGCTCCCCCAGTCTTCGACTGGCAGTCGTGAGGTAAGGTTGTGCGGTTAGTTCCTCCTCTGCTTGATATATAAACAGAGGAGGGCACTTCATTTGCTGTGCTAAACATTATACACGGCAAATGTTGAATCGGCACTGCCCAGCTCTACCCTCAACAGACGGGAAGCGAGGTAACCGCAAAGACCCTTTCTTGCTCCTTGCCCAATTAAGCCCACATTCAAGCCTAACCCCAACTATATTCCCCTCCCCTCCTTCGCCACCTTAACAGTCACAGTAAATGCAGTCATGACCTTGTCAGGAAAAAAATCCAATGACAATACAAATGCTCAGCTGGAAAATTTGCTTACAAACTGCCTTTATCGCCTTACAAAAAGTGATAGCACGATCACTGTTTTGCAAGGAAAGCGGGCTGAAGCAATATCCTCTCTTGAATGTCCATACGGACGGATTGCCGAGTTCGCAAAATTCCGTGGATCCTAATTAAATGTGGTGAAACGACTCCAGAGCATTGAAGATGACTTTGGTGTGACACGGAATCAAGTTTATATACTCGACAACAAAATTCGCATCAAGAACATCAGGGTAATCAACCTTAGAGAAAGCGCTGGTGAAAATTTTGAGCAGTTGAGAGTTAATGTAGACAAAATTATCGAGCACACTGGTGCACAGTGCAGTTAAATTAACGCTTTGCGGGTTGGTGAGCACACAGCCAGAGGGTTCGGTCCCATACGGCCCCTCCCTATTATTGCGACATTGAACTCAGAACAGGACCGAAACAAACTCTGAGACCGGCCAGCAACTCAAATCTCTGCAAGAAAGACCTACGTCCAGGATGATGTTTGTCATAACACCTCCCCTGAAAGACAGAGACAAATGAATGAGTTTAGGAAGCTGAAACTCTTTATCAGCCGGGATATTTTAAGGGTCATAAACTTTAATATAATGGACGCAAACAACCTCAACATCATCAACCAAGATCTAGTGAACCTCATCCACAAAATGAAATAAAGCTACAGTCAAGTGAGAATTTTCCAGCTCTTCAACATCAGCAACAGAGTCCAAAACGCAACCAAAATGATAGCCTGAAAAAGAACCCACAGAGCAGCAGCAGTGGCAACAACTCAAATAGAAACAATACCAACAATGCAAACAACCCTCTACCTAAACATCAGTCTCCGGTGCGACAACTCAGAAACCAGCATCCGAACTTCTACTTTAAGAAACGGCAGACCAATTGTGAACAAGTGGACCAACAACATTCTTAAGTAGACCACTAAGTTCAGACGTCTGCGGTTGCTGTGAGTGAGGCACGTCATGAGTTGGATAACCAGCTGATGAGCAGCAGAGCCAATTCCTCATAAGGGAAATGGGCCAGTGATCCGACAGTCAGCTGCAGCAGTCTCCAATAGTCGACAGTGGAGAGGAGGAAAAAGCTCACAACAACCTCTCGGGACGGCCATCGCCATCCCGGCAGATAAGCGACGATTATACAAACGAATTGGTCAATAAACCCAGACGCAGTGTTCGTATAAACATCCAAACACACGAGAATGGGGAAGAGAAATTATGACTCATTCAATCCCGAGCAGCTTCATTTTGTCAAAATCAGCTTTCAGTAATGACTGCAATGATGATTATTAAACCATATTTCGTTTTGTGGCAAGCCTTCATCGAATAATTTTATTCAGTTTAGATCTAGAATATCCTTCATCCAACCCAACTCTTGCATTAAGTTTCATTCTCGACTTGTTGTAATTGCACAAAAAAAAAACGGTTTGTCATCTCTTTTATACCGTACTTGAATATGACTTTATTACTTTCTCTCTGCCGACATTCTCCATTATATGTCATCAAATAATGGAAACGGGTGCGTGTTTTTAAACATTGTATTTTTCTCGTGTCAGGATATGATTTTAACAAAAATTAATTACAATCGATTTGTAAATAAACAAACAATCCCCCGAACTTCTCTATTAACAGCTCAAAACTGTAAATGGAGGAACAAATAAACAATATTGGTTTATTTGATCGTGTTATGCACGAAATTTAAAATAATTTCAATAATGTTCTCCACGAAATCGATCCAGATTTACTAATGAGAATGAATATTCCGGAGTGTCATATAATTCCTGGTGATTAGCTCCCTCGACATAAAATTTCATTAGGAAACAATTTTACCTGCATGACATTAAATGTTGCAAGTTTGAAAGAGAACTTTCTTAGCCTTCAAATCGATATAACAGACTATCTTGCACCTACTGTGCTGGGGCTCTGTGGAACCAAATTACAAATGAATTACAGGACTTATATAATTTATCAAGGTACAATTTGTACACAAACAATAATATGAGTAATAAGGGCGGCGTTTGTCCATTTATAAATATCAGGCTAACTGTTGTACCGAGACCTGAACTCTCTTTCATCAGGAATTGAGACTCTTTATGTCGACACTCTTTGTGATAACATAGTTAAAACAATAGGTATGCTCTACAGTAGAACTTCTGAAATATCGGTAGGAAATTTCTCGCCGGAGATGAATGAAATTAACAGTGGCATTGACTTAGCCCATAATAAAGTGTATATTATGGGTAATTCCAACATTAATCTGCTTCAGTATCATTGATCGAATTCAGTTACTGACTATTGTAATAATTTCCTTTCTCGTGGTGTATCCATTAATTACAAAACCTACGAGTACAGCTGCTAGGTCCGCCGTAAATATAGCCACCGTAACATACAAAGCTCTAAAGAGGCGCGGGGAGCTTACGACTTTAATGAGATACTATCCACAGTAAACTCAAATGATGCTTTCACTCATTCCATAGCATTTTAATTTTACTGTTCGAGGTGCATTTCCCGCTTACAATTAAAGAACTCAGCCACAATTAAGCTATGAATCGGTATATGAATCCTGGTCTACTTGCCTCACAAGAAGAGAAGGACAGACTGTACCGTAGATAAAAGAGGCATCCCATCACTCGTACATATGAGTTTAAACGATACAAAAATGCGTTCACTAAACTGACAAATATTGCTTGAGAAAACTAAATCCAAAATTTGATTGAGACCTCTCAAGTAGAGAGCGAAAAAAGTCTGGAGTGCCATCAGTAACCTTCTAGGAAAAAAATTGACAGAGTAATTCGGATTCAATTAATATTGATGATGAAGTCATCACTGATCCTCAAAAGATTTCAAATGCTTTCAATAATTACTTCAATAGTATTCCAAATACTATATGTGAATCAATATTAACAACAACATCCCTTTTGCACATTGTTTTTGAGAATGCGGCCAATCTTCAATCCCACCGACCCAAACGGAGTTAAAGCAATCATTATTGATTTAAAAAATAGTTGCAGCACCTGCTGGGATAACATCCCAACCAATGTAATTAAAGCTATATCTTCGACTATTGTAACTCCCTTGACCCAAATTATCAATAAGTCTCTCATGCAAGGATTTTTTTCCCGATGCACTAAAAATCGCTAAAATCAGTCCAATATATAAAAATTAAAACAAAGCAGACATAAAAAATAATCGCTCAATATCAGTCCTGCCCGTCATAAGCAAAGTTATGAAGAAGTATTTAATGCTAGAACATATTCTCATTTTGTCTGAAATAACCAACTTAGCCAAAATCAATTAATCTTTCAGGCTTCCAGGAATACTCAGCATGCTCTAATAAAAATTGCTGGAAACGTTGTTGATGGGTTTGACAGTGGTGAAGTCACCGTTGCAATTTTTATGGATTTTGGCAGAGAGTTCGATTGCGTGAATCGTGAGATTTTGGTTGCGAAATTACATCATTATGGAGTTAGTTCCATTACTAAAAGCTGGACAAAAATCTATCTTCTAGATAGAAAACGCCTAGTTGAGTTGGAATAAACAATCATCATCTGTCAGTACGTTAAATATAGGTGTAGCGCGAGGGTCGATGATATATATATGTTTATATATATAC
>SDVV010038420.1:0-10736 GCA_016164225.1 Gammarus roeselii
CCGGTACCCTACGCTCCCGCCCCTCCCCCGTTTCTGCGCTCACCCCCGTACGCTCGGTGAGTCAAGGTGCATGCATCGCGTCCTACCCCGGTGAAATTATATGTGCAAATTCCCGTAGATTGGACCCAATCCATCATACGCAGTACTTTATACTACTAGTGTGGCTTCCTAGCTAGCAAACCAGCAACAGACACATTGAGTTTGCTTCCTTGCAAGCAGCTCAGCAATTGGCAAATTAAGAGCTGAGTGTTGCTTCCTAGCAGGCTAACCAGAAACAGGCTCATTGGATGTTGAGTGTTGTTTGATAGGAAGCAAACCAGCCGCAGACACATTGAATTCTGAGTGTTGCTTCCTAACTAACAAACCAGCTGCAGGCACATTGAGTGGTGAGTGTTGCTTCCTATGAAGCAATCAAGCACCTGGCACATTGAGTGCTGAGTGTTGCTTCCTAGCAAACAAACCAGCAACCGGCACACGGAGGCTGAGTGTCGTTTCCTGGACAGCCAACCAGCTACAGGTACCATGAGTTCTGACTGTTGCTCCCTAGCAAGCAAACCAGCAACAGGCACGTTGAGTGCTGAGTGTTGCTTCCTAGCAAGCTAACCAGCAACGTACACATTGAGTGCTGAGTCTGGTTTCATAAAAAGAAAACCAGCATCCGGCACATTAAGTGCTGAGTATTGATTTCAAGGAAGCAAACCAGGAACAGGCACATTGGGTGCTGAGTGTTGCTTCCTAGAAAGCAAACCAGCAACAGGCCCATTGAGTGCTGAGTGTTGTTTCCCAGCAGGCAAACTAGCAACAGTCACATCGAGTGCTGAGTGTTGCTTACTAGGACGCAAACCAGAAACAGACACATAGAGTGCTGAGTGTTGTTTCCCAGCAAGCAAACTAGCAACAGGCACATTGAGTAGTGATCGTTGTTCTATAGCAAGCAAACCAGTAACAGACACATTGAGTGTTGAGAGTGTCTTCCTTCGAAGCAAGGCAGCAACAGACACATTGAGTGCTTAGTGTTGCTTCCCTGTGAGCAAATTATTAACATGCACATTGAGTGCTGAGTGTTGCTTCATATTAAGCAATCCAGCAACTGACACATTGAGTGGTGAGCGTTGCTGCCTAGCAAACGAACCAGACACAGGCATATTGAGTGCTGAGTGCTGCTTGATAGGAAGTAACCCAGCAACAGGCACATTGAATGCTGAGTGCTGCTTCCTAGCAAGCCAAGCAGCAATGGGCAGATTGAGTGCTGAGTGTTGCTTCCTAGGAAACAAACCAGCACTAGGAACCCTCAGTGCTTGGTGTCGTTTCCTAGCAAGCAAACCAGTAACATGCACATTTATTTAGCAAGATTGATATTTAGCGGCAGTAATTCGCTTCACTCCAACGGTCATTACTAGCAATAAATTGTTTAACAAGATTGAAAACGAACGATGGTATTTATTATTACTGTGGAATACAGATTCTGTCATATCTGCAATTCAACCAATTGACTTTCTATAACTTTTCTGATAGGCAAGTTCATAGGACAAAGAGAACTGTTGATTTTTAGCTGATTTCGTAAATTTTATTTTAATGGAATACGATGGTTTTCCACGAGCGTTGCGCTACCGCCCTTTAGTGTCACTGTACCCTCTAATGAGACCTTCCTTCGAAGGATGGTATCGCGCTCGTCTGGGTGAGGCTTCCAACCCTTCGTGGGAGGTGCCATTCATGCGTTTTCGTTGACACTCGAAGACACTGGAAGCCTTTTTTAACCAAAATTCTGTGTATCTCATTGTACAATTTGCTGTAACATAGCAAAGCGGTGAGTGCTATGTGTGCTCCCGCTTGCTTCTAAGTGTTGTGTCTCACCCGTCGGCAGCATCTGGAGCTGGCAGATCGCCTTCATGCAAGTCTTGTAACGCATTGTCACCGTATTATCAACGCCTGTATTGGTGTCAACTCGGCCATTATTTATTGCTAAGAAGAATGGTCTGCAATTTTGTTCAATATCCCTCACACTTGACAGATTGGTGGCAGGACGGAGGTCCGTTGAAGGCGTTAGAGATAGGGAGATGCTCTCTGGACAGGTTCGGAGTCAACTGAGTTTAGAGTACATACCTTGCAAACGGCTTAACCTTCAATATCGCTGAGGCGGCTAACAGACAGTGTGAGGCTTACCTTTGAGGCGGCTTACAGACTTGCGGGCGGGTGGCCATGCCACATTGCTGCTACGGCTGGCGTTTTATGGAGTGTGAGGCTTACCTTTGAGGAGACTTACAGACTTGCGAGAGGGTGGCCATGCCACATTGCTGCTACGGCTTTTGTTTTATGGAGTGTGAGGCTTACCTTTGAGGTGGCTTACAGACTTGCGGGCGGGTGGTCATGCCACATTGCTGCTACGGCTGGTGAGATATGGAGCGCGAGGCTTTCCTTTGAGGCGGCTTGCAGACCGTTTACGTGACCGTTGACAACGTCTTAAGGTGTACTTCAGTAAACGATTACCACAATGTTCCTGAATTGTTATTGCCTTCTTGCTGCCGTGGATACTATTCCTTCTGTGTACACTTCAATTAACTTCAACAAACACATTTTGTTTGATGGTCTTTTTAAGAATCATCATTGATGTTGAAACATTGTAGCTATGATGTTGATATGAATCTTACTTGTGTATTTCAGGGGTAAAGATGTAAACCTTGAACCGACAGGATATTTTTTGAGTGTTCATGCTTGAAATTAGCTCATCAAATAAATAATGTTTGAAGCAAGTAACGAAAACCATCCCGCTACCTCTGTTGAAAAATCCTCCATTGGTTACGGTAAAAGTGGGGCATACCCAATCCTAAAATGTGGTGTATCCATCCCGCATGAATTGTAATCTGGTTGGGAGAGGCCCCATCTCTGCCCGCCATCCACTATCTGCTTATCTGACTCCAGGAATGAAAATAAAAGAATAATATCGAGTAAAAGCTTTTTCACCTTACATGAAGGCTTTGTTTCCCGAGATGGGGGTCGGAATTAATTATTGCTGGCGTAATTTGAGTGGCGATTTTTGTTCACATATTCTCTTTAACCTAGCTTATTATGTCCCTTAATGATCCCCGTGCTCCGAATCCCTTACCTGGAAATGTAAAAAAGTTGAACCAGCTGACACATTCAAAACGGAAATGCATCATATGTCAAAATTCTTCTCAAGCCCTAAATGAAGATCAATATATTTTATAAGGTTGCACCTCAGACAAATCTAGTAATCATTCAACATGTATCAAAATCTTGTCAACGTTGAATTGTCAACAAGGCTCATGACGTGTCTCCACCGCTCATAGGAGTGGAGGGATCTACACCGGGTACCATTGAAACATTACCAGCGCTGCGCCTGTATCACTCAGTGTTGGGTCGGATTCGTGTGGCTTGGCTCTATGTATGTATTATGATCACGTAAAACATGTTCATTTAAAATGTTACCCGAAGACCCTCATAGAGGCTGTTGGTGTGAAAGTATTGTATCATAAATTAATCTGATTTGCAGAATGAGCTGGAAAACTTTTATTTTCAACACAATTTGTGAAGAATCATTTTCTCTCCCTCAGCACACTTTACAGATCTTTACATATTAATGATCACACACCTTTGAATGGGATTGATACATCGATATGATACACAACGGGAACTTACTTGGGTTTCAGCGATGTCCCATAGAGTAGAAAGGTGAATATACAGTCTCGTCACTAACACGGTAATGATAGTGCTACAAAACCTATACTGTACTAAAACCAGTGTCATATCTAACTGGCATGGTTAGTTCTTTCTAACTGCTACAATAAAACTCTAACATTATTTTCTAGTCACTAGTCAAGTCACGAGATGAGGTATCCATCTTCTCGTCTTGGGGTCCTAGGGCTCCAAGGTGACGCGCGACACCACACCGATGATTGTTCGATTTACACTGACAGGGCCCTGAGGCAAGCGGTTGTTACTTTCACAACCACTGCTGACCTAGCGTCAAAATGTGCACTTCGGAACTCCAGGAGATACAAACAGAAATAACGGTTTGCTTCATCTCAAAGAAAACTGTCACTTATGCTTATTCACCATAATTAGAACATTACATACCATAGAAATGACTTATTTCAAAGTTATATTTGCCTTAGAATGACTTACTCCCACATCAAGGTAATACCTTTGTTCAAACTGCTGTATAACGACAGGGGAAATTTATCTGGAAGCAGTGACAGTGGAAATTTTCACTGCAGGTGGAAAAGGGGAGGAGGGAGGGCGGCGGTAGACGCCGCTCTCGCGTCCCCATCTCAACTCCAGAAACGCTCACTCACGCTGAAACAAGATGGTTCACTTTTTCTCCGTGCGAGGCATGTGGGGTATATTCTCCACACACTTCCGCCAGAGAGAAAAACGCATTGTCACCTATTGTAGTTGAGTGACAATTCGCTTTCTTGCTACTAGAGCCGCTGCTCTTTTGGGTCTGGTAGTGACTGCCTCACGCACAGCTGTTGTGTTTGAGCTGTCTCCCTTGTCACAGGTGACCCGGCAAATTGTGTCCCCTTGCCCGTCGTCCACATCGAGCAGGGGTGCCTGGTTTGGTTCCGGCAACTCGCGAGAGACATCCGAAGATTCTCTCGCTTGTACTTCTGATGGGTAGAGTAATACTACCGGTCGACTGACGGTCCCACCGCGTGTTTTCAATTTCGCGCTTCGTACGTGACCATCTTTTCCTTTATGAAGGTCGATGACCCGCCCCAGGCTCCATAGTAGCCTGGGACCTTTGTCGTGGATCTGAACTATGTCACCCACTTTGGGTGTGATGATTTCCCTGGCTTCTACGGCGTTAGGCCGTAGAATAGTCAGATACTCTTTTCTGAACCTGGTTTGGAACCGGTGCAAAATTCTTTAGATGTTTTTTTCTGGCGGTGCGTGAGGAGTTCTGCTGTGAACATGGAGGAATCATATTCTTTCGCCGGATCAGGCGTTGCGAATGGGATGCTGTCAAGGCGATATCCGAGCACCAGCTTGGATGTCATTAGTGGTTCATAGTCATCAACCAAGTCTGAAAAAGATGTCAGTGGACGGTCATTGAGGTCCGCTTCTATCTCACAAAGTACAGTGTGCAGTTCATCTTTTGTCACTATAGCTCTGTGTAACGTTTTCTGAAGACACAGTTTGACCATCTTCACTATCCTCTCGAAGAAGCCTCCGAACCAAGGGGCCCGACTGGGGTTGAAATGCCACTTGCATTTATTTTGATTCAGGGTATTCCGTACACTGTGATGTTCCTCCTATGATTGTAGGATCTTGGCGAAACTCACAATGTTTGATCCGTTAGCACTGATCAACATTTGAGGATAGGAATGACGAGCGAGAAATCTTTGTAGGGTTCTTAGGAATGCTTCTGCGGACAGGTCCTTGGCAACTTCCAGGTGAGCCGCTCGAGTGGATGCACAGGTGTATAAGGCGATGTACCTTTTGTCAACTTGAGTCCTTTCGTTAACATAAAGGGAACCGACATAATCCACACCATTAACCGCGAAAGGACGTGACTGAGTAACTCTATAACTTGGTAGAGGAGGGGTTGGTGGTCCACGGAAATGCGTCCCACGTTCCCGTCTACATTGCTTTCACTTCATAATTATGTTTCTGACTCTTTGTCGGGCTCTCAGTATGTACCACCTTTGACGTAGGCTGGTCCCGACATGGTTTATTCCCATGTGGTGTCTTGTTTTGTGATTTTCTTTGATAATCATATCGGTTATCAGTATGATCGGTTGGGAGGCATCTTACTTTCCTAGCTGAACAGCTTCATGAAACATGTCACGACGGAAGAGCTATCACGGCAAGTCACTTTACATACCTTGATAGCTCTTACTAGTAGTCTTTCACCACCGTCGGAGACTGGTAGTGGCAATAGCCGAAACTCTATCTGACGGCCAGAGCATCACTGCAGATCAATTCCTCGCGCCACCCTGTGAATAGTCTCCGCTTGCGGGGGACACATAGGAGCCGGTCGAGGTGCTCTCTGCCGCCGAAGAGTTTGAAAAAGCAGTGAACGGAGGTGCCAGAAAAGGACAACAAGAGTAACTTCTACTGGATCTGTTACTTGAATTTAGCTCAGCTTAGCAGTACTTTAAATATTGATGCATCCAATCATTCTGCTACTCCACACGGTACTGTTGATGATCAAACTAGTGTAGTGTATTTTCTGTCGAGTCATTCAGTGCAGGTTTCGCTGGAACGAAAGTAAATTTATCCTCATACACCGTAATATTGGGTCGTTCAACAAGATATTTGAGGCACTAACTGCATTTCTAAAACTTGGTACCCATCTGATTTGGACAACAAAATTAACGATAAAACAGCTTCCATTCCCACAAACAGCGTAGGTGCGGTGGAGGTGTCTATTTGTATACGTGAATTGAAACGATTTTCGTTTACCCACAAGTTAATTTGTTCCAATATCGCATGAGTGCTCGATGGTGGCATGGACTATCCGAGGCCAGCTCGCGCCTTACGGTGGAGCCTATTATGACTCACGTTGAGGCTCCGGTGGATATGAGGCTCAAATCAAATCAAACCGAGGCCAGCTCTTGTATCGTATCACAAAGTGGGATTATATCGACCACCTCCGCTGAAGATGAACCCCTCATTCCAATCTAATATATTATCGGCCGCCTGATCAGCAAGCCTAGATGAGTTCAATGATGCTCTGCTTAACAACATATTGTCTTTCACCCGACCCGGTGATCATGTTCTACTTGCTGTATATTTAAATGTCGATTTTTTGATAGAAATGACAGCGAAGAAATACTTAGAGAAATTTTCATGACGAGACCTCATTTACCTACTCGTGGTACCGAATGATGGCCAACAGCAATCGATGATATTCTATTTATTTTGTTGGTACACTCTTATGCTTGTGTTTTCCAAAGCCTGCCTTTCTGACCACTGTCTTTTTTATTTGAATGTTTCATAACACTCAACCAGGATAATTCGTACATACATAAAAATAGATTGTATAAGGCCGAATACTGCAGAAGGAGAGTGGCTGACGGCAAGGAGCACCTCGAACTCATCTCATGCATTCACACGCCGATCCAAAATGAAGCTAACGGGTCCGGCCACTAACACACACTTCTAGTCAGGAGTGAAGTCCGAGATCAGTGTCAGCAGGAGGGCTCGGCAGCGGTTACTGGTAATTCCTGCAGCTACATATTTGCCTGGCCCAGCTCCACCCAGGTCCAAGCCGTTTCTAGACGAGACTCAGAAGGCTGGAAAGCACATCAGGGCCGCATCCTTCGCACGCCTATCCATTGTACGCTCTATCGCTACCTCCACACTGATGTCTCTCCTTCCTGACGCCCGTTCCCGCTATTCATCCACTTAAACTTCGGTTTACTTCAAGGCCTACGTTCACTCACCTCCAGTTTCATTGCCGTATTCCTTAATCTCTCATCGTCCATCATCTCTACGTTCTCATACCACCTCAGAACACAAGAATCTACTCAGTCCTCTAATCCTCACCATCCCAATTTGAATTCGAACAACGTCATTAGCACAATGATGATAGGATGCTCGGGATATCTTTGCAAGTAGTTCAGTAATGTGTATTTGCTATATGCAGCTCATTATAACGAGGAGCTGGTCATAGCGTATAATGGAAACTAGAGGCTGTATTAAGGGGATCGAATCACGATCATGTTTGTGTTATGGGGAACATAAGCTGCCACCCAGGCAGCAGATCATTTAGCGCATTTCAGGTTCTTCTGGCGAACAAAGGACTAGACTTTGTAGTTGTTGCACTCCTGCCACAGTACACTCCTACTCATGTTAACCACAACGGGAGATCAGTTAAATAGCTCGATCACTTTGCTCTTACCCCAGCAATTTTCAACAATGTCACGCGGGTTTATGTTGGGGAATATACGCCCTTGTGAGAAAACTTGCCGCTCCATGCAGAGCTCTCAGTACGTGCGCTCCCTATAATGGCAGGAGGGGATGCAGCCACTCAATCTATAAACTGCCAGTTCAATGACATTGTGAAAAAAAACGAAATGTTATGGTCAATTCTTATCAATAAGATACCGGTTCTGCCACCAGAGTTGATTCAAATCCCTGCAAATGCTGATATGAATAAGTTAGATGAGCTCCATGAGTTTATATGCAATGCAGTTCTGGTGTATGCGAGAGAAGCATTCGGGATAAAAACGCCGCGCAGAATGCACCGAGTCTCGGACTTGACCAGGTATGTTTCTGTCTTGCATGACGCCAGCGTTGTGGCCTATGTGCAATGACGGAATGCTGGGAAACTGCGTAATGGCCTCCTGCACTTCGCTTCTGTAAGAAACATGAGGAAAAATTACGTGCAACTAGTTTGTGTGAGGAAACAATTTATGGGCGGATGATCGATTTCTGGAAATAAATAAATAATCTGAAAACGAAAGACAGCTCTGTTTCTCAATGTGTGAATAGTATAACAGGGGAGGGAAATACTGCTGAGATGTGGCGCGACCACTTTGATGGTATAATGAACAGTGTCAACAACGATGCTGACTCGAATATTGTAAATGAGGCGCTTAACCAGGTAAACAATAATAATGATAGTGTAGTAAATATGTGGGAACTTAGATCAGCGGTTAAGAGATTAAAAAACGGGAAAGCTTTGGGGAAGGATGGTATACCAGCAGAAGTTTTTAAGTATAGTCCTGTTCAATTCCTCCATGTCATGTTTATTTTCTTCACTGGCTGCCTCAAGTCTAATTACCTACCGAAGCTACTTATGGATGTAATTGTAAAACCATTTAAAAAAACAGAGACAAAATGTGCGACAAATTTAGAACTTTACAGACCAATATCAATTGCTACTTCCGCATCAAGCTACTTGAAATTGTGATTCAGAACAGACTTGGCGAATGTCTCCAAGCAACATCAAACCAATTTGGCTTGAAGCCTCAACATGGAACAGAAATAGCTATTTCACTTTATTTTTTTGTCAGTAGAGGCTTGCCAATGTACTTGTGTTTTCTAGATGCCAAAAAAGTCTTTGACTGCGTTAGTCATTGACACTGTTCAAAATATCAATTGAAAGAGAGGGGGGGGGGCGCCTGTGCAACTTGTAAAATTACTAAAATGCTGGTACCAACAAAAACAATGTGCGGTACGATGGGGAACTTCAACATCAAATCCGTTCCGAACACCCATTGGAATAGAGCAGGGAGGCCTTCTGTCGCCCCTCTCCTGTTCAATGTCTATTTAGACAGCCTACACGAGCGTCTTGCTTTCAGCCGTGTTGGATTTCATATTGGCAACTGCTATATTAACGCAATTAGCTAAGCCGACGATATGGTCCTCCTGGCTTCTCATGTGGATGCTCTTCGAATAATGCTAAATATATGCGAGGCGGAGGCCGCAAAGCTAGATGTTGAGAATAATACTTTCAAATTTGTTAGTATGCCGGTGAAACCACACACCATAGAAAGGTTCCATTTCCAAATGAATAATGTGTTAAATGGAACTAGGTTGAATTATGTGGACAGTTTTCCCTACTTAGTGCACTTAATAACAACCAACCAGTGACAATGCTGATATCTCCAAACAGCGTCGAAAAAGAAACGCGGTTGGCAATCAGCTTGTAGGGAAATTGAACTTTTGCACGTCAGATGTTAAAATACAGCTCTTTAAAACCTATTGCTACCCTATCTAGTGCAACTCACTATGGTGTACATTTACATGAGTTACTATCAGTAAACTGAGAGTAGCATACAATGATATTTTCCGGAGGTTGATTGGTGTACTTAGAAGAACGAGTACTAGCTTTGTATTCGCAGCATATGATATTGACTGTCTTAAGGTACGAGCTTGAAAAAGTGCCTATAGCCTCCAGGAGCGTATTACAAATTCTAATAATCTCTTCCTGTAGGCTTTATGTGATAGTGAGGGATTTGAATTTTCTCCAATAATAGAGAGGTAGGACAGAATCCTGCTGGGGCAGGAAGACCCCGATATTAATATAATTAATGTAAAACATCTATCTACCTTTCCATGTCGTGAGCCCATTGTGGGTGTTTGGATGGCAGGCTCTGCTACCCAGTGAATTGGGCTGCACATCCGAATTAATAACTCTCCCTCAAAGCAAATGTTAAATTAAAGATCCCAATGTCAGATGGCATCACCTTATGTCAGCAGGATACAGCGCATATTTCTCGAGATTTTTAAATCACCCTGATAGCTCTTTTATCGTGTTATGTGTCGTCGGAAAGAGTCGTGTTCTTATTATCAGCTAGGAAAGTAAGATGCCTCCCTACCGTTCATAGTTTGTGTATGAAATAACATTTATTATTTATTATTATTATTGTTATAGGAGCTGAAATTGACGGTTTGTCAGCATGAACCGTCTATGAGGAAGACACCTGCAGGCATCACGGAGTCCACACTAGGGCCACCCTGCCGTGTCATACAGGGTACAGGATTTTTTTGGATCAGAAGATGAGATGAAGGAGAGCTTGGGTGGTTCAACTCGTTCCAGTGCGGATGATACCAGCTTGTGTACCGAGACCAAAGCATTCCACGAGGGGCGAAATGTGCCTGGCTGTTCAATATTCTTCATGCTGGCTAAAACCGGGCATATTACTGACACGATAACAGGTTCGGTGGTCACATGGGAGCAGGTGATAGAGGTTCCAGCGCTAGACGCGTTGTGTGATCGAACAACTGATGAGTAGGTAAGTAAACACCTGGGGGTTTGCTTG
>SDVV010038421.1:0-10735 GCA_016164225.1 Gammarus roeselii
ACTGTCGATGCGAGCAAAATTAGTGTCACCCTAAATGGAGAGCTCTTGGAGGAAGTTCAGTGTTTTAAGTACCTGGGCTCCCATGTGGAGATAACTGAACTAGTGGAAACTGAAGTGAAGGCGCGAGTGAAGAAGGGATGTGAAATGTTTGGTGCACTAAAGAGTGTAATGAGCTGTAGGTCGGTGGGGATGGAAGCAAAGAGCGGGCTGTATGAGGTTGTTGTTGTCCCAACTGCGCTCTACGGAGCTGGGGCTTGGAAGGAGAGAAGAAGGTTGCATGTTTTCGAGATGAAATGTTTGAGGAGCATGGCCGGAGTAACGCTGAGAGACCGGATCACCCACGACGTGGTTCGAATCAGAACAGGGATGGTGAAGAACTTGGAAGACAGAGTGGATTCGCGTGTGCTGAGATGGTTTGGGCACATGGAGAGGATGGATGAAGGGAGATTGGTGATGAGGGTGATGAATGCGGTCTAGAGGTAGACCGAAGTTTGGGTGGATGGATGGTGTGAAGCAGGCGTTGGGAAGGAGAGACATGAATGTGGAGGTGGCGAGAGAGCATGCAATGAACAGGCATGAGTGGAGAATGGCTGATTTTGACGCAGCTCTGATGTGCTTTCCTGCCCTTGGCATCTCGCTGTCGGGTTGGTCGTGGTTGGGGGGGGGGGGGGGGGGGGGGGGGGGGGGGGGGGGGGGGGGGGGGGGGGGGCCATTATAACGCGGCGGGAGTAAGCCAGTAAAAACTGTCGGGCCCTGCTGCCGACGACGGATCCTCAGACTGCACTCGTGACCCAGAGTGTATGTTGAGGTGGTACCGGCCGGACCTTTTGGCACAAAAGGGCCAAGTTGTGTGAGTGTGAGCGTATGAGGGTGTGAGGTGCGCCTTGCCGTCGGCCAACCCCTTTCTGGGGGATGCGGCCTGGTGTCTGTTTCTGTATCTGTAAGTTGGTGTGAAGAACTGTTCGGGGAAAGCTTATGTCAAAACCTAACATCGATGGTGCCAGCTTAGAGGGTATGTTATGAACTGACAAACATTGTTCAGGAACCGCTGTGTGTGAGCAGGGTTTCCAGACCCAAACCTTTCAACAATTCCCGAAGGCACGTCATGGGGCCTTGGGTAATATTGCCAAGAAAGAAAGAGAAAAAAATGTTTACCAAAATTTTTTTTCCTGAGTGTGTACAAAATTTTGTGTAGACAAAACTTTTTGTGTCGACAAACGTTTTAGGTGTCGACAAATTTTTGTGTCTGCAAATTTGTGTGTTGACAAATTTATAAGTGGACGAATTTTGTGTGTCGTCAAACTTCTGCGTCAACAAATTTCCGTGTCAACAAATTTCCGTGTAGACAAATTTTGTGAGTCAGCAAAATTTGTGTCTCCAAATTTATAAGTCGACAATTTTCAAGTCAGCAAATTTTTTGTGTCCACAAATTTCTGTTGTGTCCTCACGCGAAGTAAGGTCATACGTGACCCCCGTAGTCTTCTGCGGGGAGGTCCGACCCGTGTACCGCTGACTTCAAGGTCAAACACAGATGGCAGGCATCTGCCTTAGAGAAGGATTTCAAATCAAACATTGAACAGTTTGTCAAATGTGACCCGTTATCATCTGCAAGTATGTCAACAAATTTACGTTACGACAAATTTCTGTCATGACAAATTTCTGTTTTGACAACTTTTGTCAAGAACTGTATCAACAAATTGTCGTGTCAACACATTTCTGTCTTGATAATTTTTGCTCTCGACAAATTTCTGTTTCAACAATTTTTGTCGAGAAGTGCATCGACAAATTGTCGTGTTGACGACAGATTTCTGTCCCGACATCCTTCTCTATCGACAAATTTCTGTCATGACAAATTTCTGTTTTTCAACAATTTTTGTGGAGAACTGAATTTACAATTTTTGTCGGGAACTCTATCAACAAATTGTCTTGTCGACAAATTTCTGTCTCAACAAATTTGTTTCAACTATTTTTGGCGAGAACTGTTTCAACAATTTTTGTCAAGAACTGTATCAACAAATTGTTCTATTGGCTGATTTCTGTCTCAACAACTTTCTTTCTCAACAAATTTCCGTTTCGACAGTTTTTGTCAAGAACTGTATCGACAATTTGTCGTGTCAACAGAGTTCTGTCGCGACAACTTTCTGTCTCGACAAATTTCTGTTTTGACAATTTTTGTCAAGAATTGTATTGACAATTTTTGTCAAGAATTGTATTGACAATTTTTGTCAAAAACTGAATTAACAATTTGTCGTGTTGACAGATTACTGTCTTGACAACCTTCTGTCTTGACAAATTTCTGTTTCAACAATTTTTGTCAAGAACTATATCGACAATTGTTGGCGAGAACTATATCAACAAATAGTTGTGTCGACAGATTTCTGTCTCAACAAATTTCAATTTCAACAATTTTTGTCGATAAGTGTATCAACAAA
Organism: Gammarus roeselii; assembly: GCA_016164225.1. NCBI lineage: Eukaryota > Metazoa > Arthropoda > Malacostraca > Amphipoda > Gammaridae > Gammarus > Gammarus roeselii. Next base: position 2,433 of record SDVV010038421.1, read on the forward strand.
TTGTTGTGTCTACAATTTTTGTCGAGAACTGTATTAACAAATTGTCATGTTGTGGGACGCAGCTCACTGAGAGCAAATTCAGTGCCGCAGGGCAATAATTGCCGACCCCATCTGTGGCTCTAGGGGCAGTGGGTCACTACTCCACTGCCCAGATGGGCCGCCGCGCTCTGAATCTTACCTTCCGAGAAGGTGCAACGATCTGTCAGGATCAGGTGAGGTGGCAGCGTTCTGCATCCGAAGCCAGAGCGACTAATGAATGATGGTGATGATGATGATGATTATAAATATGGTTGAAAAAGAGGAAGGAATATAGGAAGAAAAATGAAGTGTGAAAGGAAAGGGAGCAAGAGATAAAAGAGCTGGCTCTACCAGCAACTAAGTACCGTTTTGCAGAGTTCTCTAGTCGATTTTCAGTAGAGGTCGTCGGACCACCATTACTTGTTTTGTTTTAATTAGTTTGTTACGCTTTTTTCAACTGTGCTCGGACCAGTCCAGTCCAGACACCCGGTAAGGCGACCCGCCCCAACCCCTTATATGGGACCGACGTGGGACGTGCAACAAGCGTCTCAACTGTCCTTCTTCCCCCAAAAAAGTTGTTGAAGTTTGATGCTCAGATTCTTACATTTGCTTCTTGTATCTTTATTAGCGTTTTGTTATAATTATTTTTGATGCTGTATTACTTTACTAGGATATATCACGGTTTAGATCGAAAGTTTCATCCCATCCTCCGCGGCTGACTCGCTGCTCTCCTCGTCATCGCCGATCGTTTCGAACTCTGCCGCAGACAAATAGGTGATGTGACTTCTCACTCCACATACTTTCTCCCCCATGATTAGCATTTTCTGGGTATCTTTACTGTAGTCACAATCTCTCTGCATTACAAATTTTAGCTTCTCTCCTTCATATAATCTTATCACTTCTTGAGCGGTTAGATCTTTCTTCTTAGCACTGCCTTCGGGTATCACTTGAGTTTGTTTCGTACTCTTCCGCATTCATGACTGGTTGAAGGTGTATGGCTGCTGTTTCCAGGTGTCGTTTCAGTGTTTCTTCTGGGTCGGTCAAGCTATCTCTCCTCTCTGTAAGGAATACTTCTTCTGTTTCTTCCTTGATGGTCGATTCGGACGAGCTCGTCGCTGTCGATGTGCCGGAACTTGATGATGTTGATTCATTTTTTATTTTCTGGATTTAGCGCAGTGTTGAGAGAGTATCCCTCATTAGATCGGGTTTGAATAGCTGGTCAGATTGGGGATTAGGGTCAAATATAATTGACTGAATGTTATTTGCTCTCAGGGTTTTATTCAAGTGCTCGTTGTAAGATCCCGGGGTTATAATGTTTTGCACGTGTGCGTCCAAAATCATCACTAGAGCCCTCATTCCTGTCTACGCCATTAAGCCCTCTGTTACGCTTGCCTGTTGCTGGGCTGTGGAGACAGCCTTGGCCACCACTGTGGCATAGGTGCTCTCATGTTTGGTGAATTCCTCCTCTTCCTTTTGTTGTATTTTCTTCCTGATCAGATCCTTCTTTACCGGACAGCTCATGGCCATGGTTCTGTGCGCTCCTTTGCAGTTGAGGCACTTCTTTACTTCCTCTTAACAGTCTCTGAAGTTGTGGTGTCCAGAGCATTCGGAGAATCTAACCACGTCCGGTGTCGGGCAGTCCTTTGTCAGATGATCTTCGTAGGTATAACAGTTGAAGCACATCAGGAGGTCAGTATATTTCTCTTGTTGTATTTGCGAGCCCGAAATCTTCATATGACAGCACAGGAAGCCATTCTCCACTGCCGACCTTGCCATCTCAGAAGAGGCGTGCATAGTTCTTAAATTTGATCACCTCTGATACTTTTAGGTTCCTGTTACTTTTTTATATTTCTTCTTTGAGCTCCTCGCCGGAGTGACCTCCGACGTAGCAGTCAATCTGTCGGCAGATCACTGAGCGCTGAGCTCTAATCTTCGGAGGAAGACTAGTCACCAGGCCAACTTGGTTTAGCGTGGCTCAAGCTGCTGCAGTCAATATCTTCTCTACGTCCTGCTCAAACTTGTGAAGGCGTTGAAACCGTTCTTCACTTCTCGTATCCCGGTCAGGGGGAGCTCCAGCTTCCCCTGTAGTACTTTAAAGACTTCTTTCTTGTCAGGTGGCTTCTTTGGGTTGGAGAACCTCAGGAACAGTTTCCCGAACTGAGGCATCCTGCCTCTCCTCACTCCGCCACGCTTTAAATTACAAGTAGAGCCAAGGTTAGTTTGTTGAAACGAAACACAGAAGAAGTGTCTACCTTTCTATCTGAGACTCTAGTATGTTGTCTTCAGGAGGATCTCCACCTCTACTCTCAGCCCGAGGTCCCTACCCTAATGACCTCCCCGTGGGTTTGGGCCTTCTCGAGGTGGGAAATCTATACTCTCCTGGAGCCAGAGAATTTATCTTTCCGGGTTAGTTTAGGTTAGTAGAGACAGAGCCTCAGGACAGTCAGAGTTTTTCTAGTTGACCCCAGAGACGGAGCCTCTTTGTTGGGGTCAACTGCTTCAGCGAATACTTCGCAAAAATACTTCCCAGTATCTTTAGGTATTGCTGAGAATTGGGTACTTTTCAGTAGCCTTTGTTGCTTTGCAGCGTCTGGTCATTCATAGGCTGGTCGGGTGCAACGTTGCTCGCTCTGCTTTAAATCCATCAAACATGATGGTGATGATGATGTTGAGTCGTGATAAGGTGGTAATAGTAGAAAACACAGAGATGAAAAAATGAGTGAAAATAAATCTGTAGGAGGAATTAAAGAATCGCTCTGAGTGACATCTACAGGATGATATTTTCGAAGTATATAATTTATCGCGATACTATGCTAAATTAAAATTTGATCATCGGATCCCTGCATTTGAAGAATACTGTTATAACCGAAGTCTATTAGCAGCCTACTTTATTTTTTCTCTGGCTTGTCGGGCGCCCATTGTCGGACGGATGAAATACAGACTACTCTCATGCGCCAGCCAGTGGATTTGTCGCTTTCAGACGCCGTACATTCTCTCATCAGACTGTCGTACATGTATCCGTAGGTCCGCTTTATTTTTTTTTACAGGGCTTGTCGGTTTCAGACAGACGAACAGGCAGAAAAAAAGGATAAATAAATTGTGTGGCCCAATATTCTAAGGTAATTTTGTAGCTTAATAAATTGGGTTTGGTTGAGGTAATTGTGCCAGTCTGAGACTCACTCGAGAAGATGTGTCTTTCAATATTGTGTTCCAAATTTTGGAAGCTTGGCTGTGTAGAGAGACGTTAATTGGAGGTAGTTCAGCTAAATTATTAACATTTACGTTAGAGATGTGTTCTCTGTAAGGGGTGTTGGTTATTAATCTGGCTGCCTTGTTCTGAATGATTTGCATTCGTTTTATTTGTGATTTGTTAGCTGTGTGCAGAGGAACCGGTGGATATTCAAGTGTCGATTTAACAAGTGTGTGATACAGTTTTCTTTTATTATGCCAGGACAGTTTTCTGAAGCGGTAGAGAGTTTTAGTTAAATTTTTGCTAAGTTTATCCTTGTTGTGATGTGATGAGTGAATCTTTTTTCTGTAACTGTAAGTCCGGGAACTTTTCCTTCAGTTGTGAACTCATACGTGTTATGACCTATTTCCCTGTTTTTTTTTGCCGAACGGGATGTTGTGGAATTCGGTTGAGTTTGTCTTTATTTTCCAGTTGGTTTGAATTGGTTTGCTTTTTCGATTCCTCTTACAGTTGTCTTTGCTAATATCTCCTCCAAGCCTGGATAGGCCACGATCTGTGTAATGTCATCTGCATATGTTAGGTTTGAGCTTTGACCATCTGCGGCTGGTGTATCGTGCGTATAAAAATTAAACAGTGTAGGTGACAGGCAGCCCCCCTGGGGAACACCACTCTCCATACCAAACTCGATTCCTACGTAGTCTCCTATTTTTATCTTCGCCTTCCTGCAGCTCAAGTAGTTATTAATAAGTCGAATTAAAAAATCTGGTAAATTATAAATCATCATTTTGTAGAGCAGGCCGCGGTGCCATACTTTGTCGAAAGCTCTGCAAATATCTCGAAGGACTAGGTTTATTTTTAATCCGTTTGCTTTTCCCACAGCTAGATGTTCGTAGAGTAATGCGGTTGCGGTTCCTGTACCTCGATGTGGTCGAAAGCCGTGTTGGTTCTCGTTATGTAATTGTAGCCGAGTCAAGGTGTTCATGGGTCTGTTGTTGACCATTTTTTATACAATTTTTCCTGGGACGCTTAATAATTAAATTGGTCTTTAGTTGGAGTGCTGTAGTGGGGACTTATTTGCTTTTGGAATGAATATCATGATTGAGGTCTTCCAGACAGAGGGGAAATGACTGGTTGAAAGCATAGCGTTTAGAGTTTTCATGAAGTTAATAAGCAGTTTATTAGGAAGGATGTCAAGAGGATATTTTGTAATTTCGTCTTCACCGGGGGCTTTTTGTTTTAGCGATTTGAGAATTTTCTCGATTCCCGGCACTGTTACTAAATTTGTTTGTGCTTGTAGCCTTGGTAGATCCACTGTGGGATATGGTATGAGTTTGTTTTGGTTTGTTTCTATTTCTCTATCAACTCTTTCATCTGTTACTTGATCAAATTCGGCATTCTCCTCTGGTGATATCTGGAAAACTTCTGACCAATATTCGCGAAAAAGTGCTTCTTTACCCTCAACTTCGTACATGTTTTGATTGTTATGGTCCTTTATATGTTTTCGTTAGGTTGCGGTGTTGTTACCGATCATCATTTTAATAGATTTCCAGAAGTTTTTGAGTTACGCTCTAGGTCGGTGTTGGTTATTAGTTCATCCCACCATTGGGTTCCTCAGTTTGCGATATTCTACTTGGAGTTTATTCCTTAAATTTAGTACCCTCTGAAATTTTGTTGGAGTAGGTCCATTCAGATTGATATCATTGACTATCGCATCGTGAAGAATTCTCAGTTGTCCTAAGGTGTGGGTCGTCTTTATACGAGAGATTGTTCTATAGACTGTCTTGGGAACAGCTTGATTTGCAGCTTCTTGCACGGCTTTCGTCCAATTGATGGCAAGTTCTCTAACATCTTCTGTAGTGACATTATTTGTATTTATTACATCAATTCTGTAAAGAATTTCCTGGTACTTGTCCTCATTCCGTTTTTTTTAAATTAGGTCGTGGCTTTATTATTACCTGTATGGGGTTTGTACTGATAGTGAAAATTACTGCTAAGTGATTGCTTGATGTAGGTGGTCCTGGCTGGGAGAAAAAGTTATGATGCGAATGACTGTTGCTGAGGATGATATCTGGCGTTGTTTTTGATCTGTGGGTGATGAATGTAGGGAAGTAAGGTCCGATGTGTATTGTATGCCCTCTGTCTAATAGCGAGGATAGTTGTTTTCCCATGACATTGTCATTCTGGTGTCCTAGGCATCGTTGTCTGGCGTTAACGTCTCCCAGGAAGTATGATGGAATAGTTCGTTTAATTTTTTTATAGAAATCAGGGTAATGCAGGTGTCCTGTTCTAAATGGTACATATGCCGTCCCTACCTGTACATCACCAAGGTTGGCTTTCAGGCTTACACTCAAGAAATCAGAATAATAGTCTTCGTCGATTCTATATTGGGTGTCATTTCTTATTGCGACTGCAGTCCCGTTGTTTTACTCTAACAAACTGCTGCGGGAGTAAACATCGTAATTGAAGATTTTTATAGGCTCAGTGTTCAAGTTTCCGTGACTATTGATTACGATAATGTGGGGGTTTACTGAACTGTAACTATTACTTAGCTGAAATCTGTTGTTCTTCCAATTTCGGACGTTATGCTGGACAATTGTTATCTCATTTAAAGTCTCCATTATGGCACGTTATCTTTCTTCGCCCTTTTCACATCACCGGTTTTAGTGTGCTTCTCTTGGCTCCATTTGTTATTTTCTTAAATTCCAAACTGTTTGCTTGCTATATATTTTAATTTTCTTCTCTGATTATTTCTTGGGCTATAAGCTTCTCAATGGTATCGGAGCTGTATATACCTCCTGTATAGAACACGTATTTTAGTTTGTTTTCGCTGAGAAGTTTCTTTAGTTCTTTAGGGTTAAGATCCTTCTTGTGTGCTCTGTTTTGTACTATTATTTCTATATATAGGTCCTTTGCGTCTCTCGTATCATCAAACTCTTTCTGAATGTTCCTGTCCAGTATTTCCGTTCCGCATCCCTCTTCATCGACCATTGTTACAACATTTCCGAGTGTGTCCTCTTCTTCAGTGTCGTCAGATGACAACTGTTTCCTTTTGACATCGGTTCTTGATTTCTTTTCGCGAATTTCCTCTTGGATAGAAGTGACAGTTTGTTCGATGTCAATTAGTGACATTAGTGTGCTGCCGATGTTATCATTGGATGAAAGTTCGTTGGAATTCGGGTTGTCAGGAAGTATTATCGGTTCAATGTTGGTTTTTCTTCAGGGTTTCGTTTAGACGAGAGTTGTACGTCCCTGTGTGCATCGAGTAGCATAATGTAGGCTCGAATGCCTACGTTAGTCATAGGTGGAGTGTTGTCTGTTTCCGTTCTGTTTTTTTGCTGTACGTCAAGTACAGTTTCGGCTTCTATGTTTGCATACGTGTATTCTTCCTTCTTTTCTTCTCTTCCTCCTTAGTTTCTCGCTTTTCTTTGATGGCGGCTTTTTTTTACCGGGCATGACATAATCATTGTTCGATGTTCTCTTCCGCAGTTATGGCACTTTTTGATATCCGATGTAGAGTTTTTGAAACTGTGATCACCTGAGCATTTGGAGCATCTTGTAGTGTTGGGGGTTGGGCAGTCTCTGGCGGTGTGTGCTTCCAGCTTGTAGCAGCTGAAACACATCAACATATCTTCATATTCCTCATGTTTTATTTGAGATGGTTAAATTCTCATGTGGAAGAGAAGTCCTCGTTCCTGAACAGTTCTGGCCATTTCTATGGTGTGGAATTCGACTTTGAAAACGTGTGTGTGCGGCCCGAATTTGTGAACCTCAGCCACCTTCAAATTTGAATTGCAGCGTTGTATTTCTCCTTGAATCTCTTTTCAGTGGTGACCCACAAATTCATCAACTTGTCGACAGATGATTGATCGGTTGGCCTTGACTTTTGGAGGCAGCTTTGCCTCCAGTCCAATTGTTGAAAGTTTTTGTCTAGCTTCAGTTGTCAGAAGACTGTCGATGTTGGCCTCCCTTTCGATAAATGCATTGTAACCGCTTCCTACGGCTTTCAGTCCAGTAAGGGGAAATTTGAGGTCCATTTGAATTAGTTCAAATACTTTAGCTCATATTTCTCATGTTTTATTTGAGATATTTACAAGTACACATGGGTAAGGATGGCACATGGTGCAATGGTGGAGAGAGCACTGATGAATTTTGTGCTGATATCGAGGAGAGTGGTGCGGAGGCTGTTGGATGTGCGGGTGTTGAGAGGGGAGGGTGGAGGAGTGCCTGACCATCTGCTGGTGGAAGGCAGATTGAGAGTGGAGCAGAAGTGGAAAGGCAACAAACGAGTGGGAGGAGGAACAGAGGTAGTGAAAGTGAGTGGACTGAATGTGAAAAGTAGAGCCGAGGAGTTCCAGCAGGCGTTGAAGGAAGAATATGACAACGTGAGAGGACAGGATCTGAGAGATGTGGAGGAAGAATGGGAGACGTTAGAATGTAAGAAGGTGTGTGGTGTGCGCCGTGTGGGCGGGTGTAGGAGGAAAGGCTGCGAGTGGTGGAACGAGGAGGTCAAACTGGCAGTGGCACGGAAAAGGTGTGCGTTTGAGGAGTGGTTGCAGGTGAAGTCGGAGGTGGCTTGTGAAAGGTACAAAAAGAGAGAAGAAAAGAGGTGAAGCGGGTGGTGAGGAGAGCCAAAAGGGACGCTGATGCCAGGTGGGGCAGACGGTTGTGCCAGAATTTTGAGGAGAACAAAAAGATGTTCTGGAAAGAGGTGAAGAAGGTGAGAAAGGGAGAGACCGGGAAGGAGGAAACGGTGAAAGATGAAAACGGCCAGTTGTTGTTGGAAAGTGGTAATGTACGGAAAAGGTGGGCCGAGTATTTTGATCAGTTGTTGAATGTCGAGGCTGACAGAGAGGCTAACATTGTTGCTGTGGGTGGTGGTGCTCGGATGCCAGTTTTGGGAGAAAGACTTACTGCGGAAATTACCAGGGAAGAGGTACAGGAGACGTTGGACGCGATGAAAGACGGGAAAGCCCCTGGTTTGGATGGAGTTGCGACCGAGTGCCTGAAGAAGGGTGGAGTAACGATTGTCGAATGGTTGGTGAGGTTACTAAACTTGTGTTTTGTGGCAGGCGTGGTACCAAGTGAGTGGCGCAGT
>SDVV010038422.1:0-10735 GCA_016164225.1 Gammarus roeselii
TCAGGCAGACACTTCTGTTATGCACACATTTGAGTGCCTGCAAGCTACCCAGAATGCTAGAGCTCAGCTCAGTCACTGGCTTTAGTATAACTAGCCAGTGCGGTCTGCCATAAAGTCAGCTATGCATATAAGAGCTCTCTCGCACTGCTATCAGGCTCAACAGCTAAAGTTGTGCCCTACTATAATTTGACCAGTCTACAGCTTGACCAGTAAACAATGTAGGGCGCGACTATATATACAAACAAATACAAGGGTGTTATGTATATGTCTGCGTTCTGGAGGTCTCCCTGAGAAGAGAACAATAACATTAAATAAACATGTTATTAAGTGAAGGTATCCTGCATACACAAATAGGAGGGTACATCTCACCTCAATAAACTTTATACAAACATCAACAACTAATTGATGAAACAACACGGAATGCAGAAGAAACGCAGAACTATAAACTAATTCTTAGAACAATTAAATAAATTGCTCAACCATCTGTACATTGAGACCACTGGTTGATCGATCTCTACTTAGGAAACAGCAGGAAAAAAACTCCTAACCTACATAGATAGCGCTCTCACCTTTGCCTACTAATGGTGAGACAGCAGCATACAGGCTCTTCTGGCGAAATGTTGCTCTCGCTGCACACAATGCAACGGGGCTTCACGTTAGTGATGTAGCGGGCGGTGGCAATCAATGAGTGCTCTACTGTCGATTCTTAGGCTTTACCAACTAATCTGCGACAGAAGACAGATACACAGGTTAAGGGAACATGATGGGGGTGCCACCGCACCCCACAACAACATAGCTTCTCCTCTGAATCCGCAACCAGGGCCGTATCATCAGGAAATAGCAACTGGCTCAACTGCCAACTCCGCCCATTCGCTTCCTACAGTTCCAAGCCGCGACCCAGCACACTCGCGTTCACCTCCCTGACCACTCCATCCATATAGAGAGTGAACAGCCAGGGGGACATCACGCAGCCTTGTCTTAGTCCCATTTTCACTGTGAACCAATCACTCACCTCGCTTCCCTCTCTGACACATGCTCGGCTGCCAGCATAGAAACTCAGCACCGCTTACAACAGATGTCCGCCCACTCTATACAAACGCAACACCCTTAACAGCGCTCCCCTGTCGATCCTGTCGTATGCCTTCTCCAGATCCATGAAGCCCCAGAACACATCTTTCCTTTGGCAAAGTACTTCTCACAGACCTGTCTGACTGCAAAAATCTGATTGGTACACCCTCTACCACTCCTAAAGCCACACTGTTCATCGCCAATTGCGCAGTCTGTACAGTCTCTAATCCTTTTGGTCAGCACTTGCCCGTACAACTTAACAACTACACATAACAGACTGATACCTCTCGAGTTGCAGCATTCATTTTTATCTCCTTTGCTCTTATATAGCGGAATAATGCAGGCACTTCGCCACTCAATCGGTACCACGCCTGCTCAAAAACACAAGTTCAGTAACCTAACCAACCATTCCACTATTGTTACTCCACCCTTCTTCAGGCACTCGGTCTGAAAGCCATCCAAACCAGGAGCTTTCCCTGCTTTCATCACGTCCACCGCCTTCTGCACCTCTTCCCTGAGAATGTCCGCCACAAGTCTTTCTCCCAAAACTGGCATCCGAGCACCACCACCCACAGCAACAATATCAGCCTCTCTGTCATCCTCGACATTCAACAACTCATCAAAATACTCGGCCACCTCTTCCAACAACAACAACTGGCCGTCTTCATCTCTCACCACTTCCTCCTTTCGGGTCTCACCCTCTGCTCCTCTTTCCAGAACATCTTTTTGCTCTCCTCAAAATTTTGGCACAACCGTCTGCCCCACCGGGCATCAGCGTCCCTTATGCTCGCTCTCCTCACCACCCGCTTCACCTTGCTTCACCTTGCTTCACCTCTCTTTGTAGCTTTCATAAGCCACCACCGACTCAACCTGCAACCACTCCTCAAACGCTACTCTTTTCCGTGCCACCGCCAGTTTGACCTCCTCGTTCCACCACTCGCAACCTTTCATTCTGCACCCGCCCACACGGCGCGCACCACACACCTTCTTCGTACATCTCAGCAACGCATCCCTGAACGCCTCCCATTCTTCTTCCACATCTCTCAAGTCCTGTCCTCTCACGTTGTTACTTTCTTCCTTCATCGCCTGCTGGAACTCCTCGGCTCTACTTCTCACATCCAGTCCACTCACTTTCACTACCTCTCTTCCTCCTCCCACTCGTTTGTTGCCCTTCCACTTCTGATCCACTCTTAATCTCCCTTCCACCAGCAGATGGTCAGACACTCCTCCACCCTCCTGTCTCAACACCCGCACATCCAACAGCCTCCCCACCAGCATATCAGCATAAAATCCATCAGTGCTCTCTCCACCACTGCACCATGGGCCATCCTTACCCATGTGTACTTGTGGATATCACGCTGCTTGAACAAACTGTTAACGACCACTAACTCTTGCTCCATACACAGACCTATCGGGTTTTGTCCACTGTCATTCCTACCGGGAATGCCATACCTTCCTATCACATTCTCCACCGCTACATCTCTCACCCAGTACAACTACATTGAAACGACCTCCAAAACTCTCAATACACTCACTCAGGTCAGTGCAGAATTCCTCCCTCTCCTCTTCACTCCTCTTGCTGCCAGGTCCGTAAGCACTCACAAATACCAATCTTTCTACGCCTAACTTTACTTTCACCCGCATCAATCTTGAGGACACCTCACTCCTTTTGGTAACGCTACTAGTCAAGCGATCATTCAATAGCAAAACCACGCCTCTCGTGCCCAACCTTCCTCCACACCAGACTTTCTTCCATTTACCAGGCCAAACTCACATTCTCCCTTACCTTTCAATTTCGTCTCCCTCAGCGCCAACACATCAAACTTCCTCCTCACAAACATCTCGCTTATCTCCCTCCTCTTTACATCATTTGCACTACAGCCTCGCACATTCAGCGACCATAACAATAGGGTCTTCGAGGAAGGGTTTTACAGAGAACGGGTTTCTTAGCCCCTTCGCTCCGCCCCTTTTAGTCGCCTTTTACGACACGCAGGGGTTACGGTAGCACGATTCAACTCCTGGCTACGGGGCGCCCTTTTAGTCGCCTTCTACGACACGCGGTGGATACGGTAGCATGATTCTAACGCTCCGGCTACAAGGCTTATATCGTGCCCTTAGAGGATCGGACAAGTCTAGTGACTGTCCTACACTACAAGCGATGCAGTTTTGTCGCCTTTGCGGTGTCGTCCCTCATTCGTTGCGCATTTAGTTGATCGTGATGATTCAAGGCTGTTGCAACTTCGACGTTCCACCAAGGGGGCCGGATCCTTTGAGCGGGATCATTTGTCTTCAAGGATGTACATCGGTCGCTGGCCACTCGAACTCTCTCATTCAGGATGCGGCAGCAAGCGTCCACCGTACCTTCTCTGAGTTGTTCGATTAAGTTGAGTGCACTAAGTTGTTTTCTCATCCTCTGGAAGTCCGCTCGCGCAAAATCTGGGCGGCGTATAGCCTCCTGGAGGGCTGGACGGGGCACTTTGATGTTGAATTCTACCGCGTTGTGGTCAACACCTCCCAGTTTGTTGCCAAGTAGGATGTTGCCGACCAAGCGCTCCTCAGTTGACATTACTAGGTCCGGTATGTTGTTCCCCCGGGCTGGTTCACGAACATACTGGGTCATGCCATTATTGGCGATAAACTCCGCTAGTTTATTGCCTTGGACCTGTAAAGTTAGGCTCACACAGTCAATATAATTGAGATTGAAGTCACAGAAGATGATAGTCTTGTGGTTATTTGAGACTATTTCTTCCAGCTTTTCATAGAGTTGGGCATCTTGATCCGCAAGGGTGTGGCTGTTGCGGTACACCAATGCCGGTTTCAATGTCGCATGGGCCACTTTGATTTCTACGTTGAGTATTTCGCAAGAAACCGTGGCGAGCGTTGCTCTAAGAAATGAATGCAGTATCTCCTTTATGTATGGCACGGACCCGCCCCCTCGTTTACTAGGGGTGGGCTTGTCCACGCTGATAATTTTGTAGCATGGTAGCATTATCTCTGCTACCAGGTTTCTACTCTGAAAATCGAGCTATGTTTCGTTTATGTCAATGATATTAAATGAGTACAGGGTCGCCAGTCCCTTAAGTTTGTTGAACTTAGGGGCATATGACTGCGCGTTACAGAAGAAGACCTTTAGACGGTGCGTGTCTCTGTCTTCGACATCTTCATCATTGGGGGGTTTTGACCTGGCGGCTGTGGAAAAGGATCTTGACCATCCATAGAATTGCCTCTTGTGAGCTCTGTAACGCATCTAACGTGCCCGCAGCATCTTCCTCTTGGAGCGACTGATCAGTCATCGCTCCCGTCCGGGAATCTGCTGCGGACACGGGGCCCCCTAGGTAGGGATCCCTGCTGTCAAAACTGGACCGTTTAAAGCACGCTGGACTTCTAACTTTTGAGCATAGTATTTCTTAGCGCTTAGATGGAGCAGTTTGCCAAGTCGCGCATTTCCTACATCATTCAGGTGTAGACCGTCTCTTAGGAACGGATCGGGCCTCTCTCGAAAGTCATCAAACAAGTTGATGAACGCTGCTCCATCGGACTTGCAAATGGTCTCGAGGGCTCGATTTGTATAGGTTAACTTGCTATACAGCTCGTCATCATCATCATTCGCGGTAAGATGGATGTGATGGCCACTCGATCCATTTTTGCCTTGAGGTTAGATATCAGCTGCCTATACTTGGCCAACAGATCTTCCGACCTTGTCCTTCTAAGATCAGTGGTGCCTACATGGCAGATGATGAGTGTCTCCCGGCTGGAAACTTCAACCTCCGCAATGGCACCTTTGATCTTCTCAATCGTGGCACCGGGTTTGCAAATAGCCCGCCTCTTTGTCTTACATCTATGAGCAAATTCAACCGCCTGGTGTCGGACGATAGAGTCACCTGGGACAAGTCTCAATTTCGCCATCCAGGTCGGTGAACCTCTCAGAGGTGTTCCGCGTTGGCATAACAAAAGCTGGCCGGTTCACAAAGGTGGACCGGTTCTGGACCTGCTGAAATCCATCCAAATGTACGCCGCCCCGTAGAGGCTGGGTGCGTTTTTAATCCGCGGATGTCTTGGTCCGAGGTATCGTAGTTCCGGTTTTCAGTTTCCGGGCAGCCGATGACCTCTTAACCTGACGGAAAGTAGGTACCCCGGCTCTGAGTATAGGGGTGGAAGCGAGTTGCAAACTCGCATCTAGCACCGGCAGCCCTGATATGTGTTTAGGGGTAGATGCGTGCTGCCGTTGCAGACTCTTACCCAGGACGTCACGGTAGGGAGTCAGAGCAGAACCAAGACTCCCCCGCGATCGAACTGGGTCCCCCCGGTCAATCGTCTCCCGGGATGACTCCCCTTTCAGCTGTAAAGCATGGACTACCAACTCGTTAACTTCTACTAGTTTCCTCGTCTGTTCGCTAGGCCCTTACTAGCCTTCTCCATATCAAAACGTAAGTTTCTACTGAGGTCTGCAGCGAAACTCTAGATCACGTTTACTAACAAGGTCCTCTTTGACCTTACGTACCTCGGCTCTCACCTTCGCTATGGACTCGCAGGTCCTGCCGATCTCCTCATCTCCACATACTCACTGGCGACAGAGCGCAGCTGCTCCTCGAGGACAAAGACCTTCCCCGCAAGGATCACGTTCTCTACGACGTCGTCGTCCCGCTTCTGTAGGCCCTGGAAGGTCTCCAAGACCTGGTCGAGTCTGTCATTCAGCTCGCAGAATCGGCAGACGAGGTTGTCCGCGGCCTGAACTTCGTGGTTCCTGAAGACGCTCCTGCTCATCCTGGCAAAGCAGACCTAGCAGTCCGCCAGAGTGGGAGGCATTCTCAAACGTCGTCCTGAAACGTCAGCCCGTCCCAGGCCTACTACTATGCGATATTATAATAGTACCTCGAGTATTCCCTTAGGTTGTGGGCAATGCTCTACGTCAGTACTCGTGTACTCACTCAAGTTGATGCGGGGATTCTGCATGTCAACACCTCATGTACTCACTCCCTCAGGTCGTGGTGGGGATGCTCATTGTCGGTACCCTGTGTTCTTTCTCCCGTAGGTTGTGGTGGGGATGCTCTAAGTTAGTACTCCGTGTACTTACTCCCTCAAGTTGTTGTGAGGATGTTATCAGTACCTCGTGTACTCCCGCAGGTTGTTGTGGGGATGCTGCCGACGCAACTCAGACGCTTCACATCAGGGTCCGTCTCCAACGTGTTCGCGTGCTCTGACAGGCCCACTGTTATTTACTCGTCCAACCACAAGCTCGTGTTCTCCAAGGTCAACCTGAAGGAAGTAACGCATATGTGCCCTCTCAACTCGGACGCTTACCCCAACAGGTGACCAGGGCCGGGGCGCTGGCTTGACTAAAGTATTCTAGAGGTTGGGTGGATTAATCAAATGATAAAACTGACCATGTTCTTTATGATATTTTAAATTTTTCTGGTTCAAATTTGAGTGCAGTGTACAGTTTTTCTCTTCATAAATTATCGTATGTTGGACAAACTTTCTTTACGTGCTGTGAGACTGGAGTGGAAATGTTTTCTTTCTATACACTGCGTATTCTTACACCACCTGTCTTTGTCCTGCACAGTCTTGCCCTGGCCAACAGTGAGGGAGTTACCATCGGCACCATCGATGAGATACAGAAGCTGCACATCCGAACCGTGGGGCTGGGCGAGACGCCGCGTATCATCGCATACCAGGAGGAGACAGAGGTGGGAGAGAATGGGGGTTGGACGATGCGCATGAGAACAGCTGTTTTTCTTCAGTACAGTCGAAACAACTGACTTCACAGTGCCTTCATTTCAATGCGAGGTGGTCTGTGTGTCACTATGTGTGACGCACACCACCTGGCCTATCGCGCTAGAAATCTAGGTTTTCTAGTCTAATTTTTTCGTGGCAGACGTTTGGTGTGGTCACCTTTCGCGTGGACGTGTGCAGCGAACCTACCTTCAGCACCGGCTCATCCAGCACCAGCGCCGCAGGTCAGTGCACAGTCTCCATTGCAACTTGCACCTTGACGAGGCTTCTTGAAAAACCTTACTCAACTCGCTTTTCACTAACAGCTTCCCAAGGCTTCTGTTATCTTCACGGGACGAACTAAGTCTTGGCCCAACATGGGGGTGAACATCATTATTTCCCTTCAACCTCTCATTTTCATAACCCTTCACTATCGCTCCTTTCCTCCCCCAACCTGAATTTGCTAAAAAAAACATCACTTATGCATCTTATCTCATGTTCAAATTTCCTTCAACTTATATCAAACTCTTTCTTGCACGCACGCACGCACGCACGCCAGTCCTAACTATTATCGTTTCGGGTGGCAAATAACAGCCAAGATGCGCTCTTTTTTTCCCATCCATTCCTGCTGTTCTCATACGCAAAATTCCCTACACCTGGTGTAGATCTCATGCATGTGATCCACGTTTTCTGTCTTCTTCATTTTCCCCCTCAGCTAGTGTTGGGGCGCATTGCCCCGGCACCTTAAGGACTACTGCGAATTCTCGGGCTCTGAAGCAGGGTAACTAGTGAGTTAATTCTCTTTCCTGCCACCCCGGGAGTCGTGGGACCAAATGGCTTCAACGCCTTGAGAGTTTCTGTACCTCCTCTGGCACCAGTACATTCCATTGATGTTTGCCGCGTAAAGGGCATTGTCTTTGCGTAGTAGTAAACCTAACTCAAACACCGAAAAAGATGACTAACTTCATGCAGCAGTGTTTGCTGGTTTGACATTCGTCGCCAGAGGGACGATGGTTTTAGCGCGCTAGAAAGCCTCATCCTCATCACTCACAGCTTCCGAACAGATGTAGTGGCCATATCTCACAGCACTCTTGCTACAACTTGATTATTTAACATTGATTAGCTAATCTTGAGCTGGGCCGATACCTAAAATTACCGATACTTTCACAGATACTAATACCGATATTTTTCATGTTGGTATATATTTTTTAATACTAAATTATAGCCTACTAAATTAGCATATACTTGTATAAAGATAATTAACTCATGTTTGACGATAGCAATTATTGTACTCGACTATGGAACACCGTTTTGTTGTGGAACTTCATTAGGCTTTTTTTTTTAAATTCTCACATTGCATTTTTTTATATCTACATACCTGCATTAAGTTTCAAATTATGCATCGACTGAGTATCGGGCATTTTTTTACCCAGATACTATCAACAACACCGGTACCCATCGATAACAATAGCTACCGATACTTCGGTTTAGCTCGAAGCTTAACGGAAATGATCTAAAACTTTAGTTTTGCTTCCTAAATGTTTAAACTTCGTCTTCGAAAAAGATCGTTTATAATAAATATGCGAGTGGATGTCATTGGATTTAATTGTTAAAAGTTTTGTCAAGCCTGATTTGCCACTGAAAGGTAATCATTTGGTCACCTCAAGGGTGTGCCGCGCCTTCGGGAATTTGCATCGCGGCATAGTAAAAGAAGCAGGTGGCCACAATGGGAGGTGCTAAACCCATCAGAGATTAAAAAATGACACAAAATTTCGAAGTTGAAATTTCCTTGCTGTCGTCAAAGGCGCCGTGCGAACGTTAAGCCCCTCGCACTGCATCTATCTTATCTTCTACTCTACCGCTATTGACATCATCGTGATGTGTTCCTGCAGGTCCCTCCTCGAGCTCGTCTTCAGCGCCTGCCGCCTCCAGCCCTCCCTCCGCCACCACCGCGGCCCTCACCACCACCCCGCCTAACACACCGGGGTAAAGGACCAGGAGTTTGTAATCAAGCCTGGCTATAGCGATAGAAATCTTGGACGGTCTAATCTAAAGAAGTCATGGCTAGACGAAGAGTATCAGCAGTAGCTGCTGTCTGACACATTTTGGTCTGTTGTGGAATTTGAAGCAAAGTTGTAACCATTGCGGTGCCGTGATAGCTACACCGTCCTGAACAGAGATGCTATCTTCTCGAGTTCAGGAATTTGAAGCAAAGTGTAACCATCGCTCTGCCGTGATAGCTACACCGTCCTGAACAGAGATGCTATCTTCTTGAGTTCAGGAATTTGAAGCAAAGTGTAACCATCGCTCTGCCGTGATAGCTACACCGTCCTGAACAGATATGCTATCTTTTTGAATTCAACACGAGTAACATCGTCAGTTTTAATTACACCTGGAAATAATTTTTGATTTCTATGTATGAGATTCACTCATCTTGAAACTAATTTGAACTTTTTTTTTTATTATTACCATCTTTTGTTTGTAGTTCTATTCTGTTCCTCTTCCCTGCTGGTGTACGGGCTCAGCTATCTAATTACTCACTTCCTTTCTCAGATACGGGTTGGTGTACGGCTTAGGTCCTGACGGCACCGCCCCTGCCTCCCTGACGAGCCACAGTACCTCCTACGCCCTAACCACCACCGGCATCATCAAGCCCGCCACGCTGCCCTCTGCAGACCGCCATCAGGAGATAGAGACCTACAACTTGCTGGTTATGGCTCAGAACACCTTTGAGGGTGAGAGGATGGATGAGCAGCGATACTGTGATGTGTGGGATACCTCCGTCGAGGGTTGTTGTTGGGGCCTCGCCCTGGTTTCGATCTTCAGCGTAACGCCCGAAATCCCGATACCCACAGCCGTGTGCATGTCGATACGCGGGCTGAGCGGATGGGGGGGGGAGGTGACCGGCCCAAGGGCGTGGTGGAGAGTGTTATTATTTTCCTTCAGACTCCGCTCTTCTTAACTCTACACCATCTCAACTCTTCTCTCACATCCGGAATGTACTTGCTTGTTTTAACCTCATTTGCGTCTTTTGTTTAGTGTAAATGTCCTTTGATTTATCTCAAAGATGTTCCTAACAACTCTCCCCATAGTCGCTGCATATCGGTCCTAGATTTCATGTTTTCGGGTGGTTGTTAACAGCCAAGTTGCGTTCTTTCAGGCTGTTCTTGTGCGTGAATACGCTACACTCAGTGTAGACCTCACGCATGAGATTCTCATTTCCTATCTCTTCTCTATCTTCCCCCTCAACAGGTGTTGGGGCTTGTTGCTCCGGGCTCTTTAAGGACGACTGCAAATCCTTGGGTCTCTTGAGCAGGGTAGGTTGAGTGATAACTCTTCTGGCTGCCACCTGGATAGTGCTGGAGCCATCTGACCTCAGCACCTTAAGAGTTTCTGTTCCTTTAGTGACACAATCTAATCTAATCTTTCAGTGACACCCGTGCATAACTTTGGCTTTCGTAGCGTAACGGACATTAACTTAACACTGTAAAGCCAATCTAAAATTTGTCTTTAGCTTGATGCAGCGCTGGTTGCTGGTCCGACGTTCGCCGCCAGAAGAATGCAGACTCCAGCGCGCAACAAAGACCTCTCACTCAATTTCTTTCTTTTTAGACAGTTTCCACTTGCTGGTCAAACCCAGAAACGACTCTGAAGGGGTTGATTCTCTGGTGCATCTTCTTGTTATATCGGGGATTGTATTCGCGAAAGCCATCCCGTTGTTAGTATACAGATACAGACACTAGGCCGCATCCCCTAGAAAGAGGGGTGGCCGACGGCAAGGCGCACCTCACACCCTCACACGCTCACACTCACACAACTTAGCCCTTTTGTGCTAAAGGGTCCGGCCGGTAGCCCCTCAACTTACACTCTGGGTCCCGAATGTACCGAGGAACCGTCGTCAGCAGCAGGGCCCGACAGTTTTCACTGGTTTACCCCCGCCGCGTCATAATGGCCG
>SDVV010038423.1:0-10735 GCA_016164225.1 Gammarus roeselii
GGGTTCAAACTACAGAATTCATACTAATTACTAAGCAAATGATTCCAAGGTCAAATAACAACACCTAATCTCATTATGATAGAATGCATACTTATTGTGCACCTCAAACCTATCTTGACAGCTCTTTCGTCGTGTCACTTTAGGGAGCTCAATGCCCCTCAAGAATAACACACAACTCGTGTGCGAAGAAACCTTTGTTAAGTTGATCATATATTATAATATTGATACTCTATATGTTTTTTTGTCAGTAACTGTCTTGCATAGACCCACTCATACCGTCACATTCTTTGCTACCCAATAAATCAGGCAGTCCTGCTGAATTATCAATTCTCACTCTAACTAATTGTCTTATAAATTATCCCCTTGTCAAATTGCAACACCTTATGTCAACAGGATACAGTGATATCAACTATGTACATTACAACTTACCCTAATAGCTCTCTTGTCATGACATGTTTTGGCAATAGCCGTGTTCGTATGTCCAGCTAGGATAGTAAAATGGCTCCCTACCGCTTGCACACAGCTCCAACTACTTAGTTACATGTTCTAAGCTTGTCATTTTACCTAGTTTATATTTACTATGTATAAATTTATTGTTTCAAAGAAGTTGATCAAGAAGAAACCTTTGTTAAGTTGATCATATATTATAATATTGATACTCTATATGTTTTTTTGTCAGTAACTGTCTTGCATAGACCCACTCATACCGTCACATTCTTTGCTACCCAATAAAATACCACCTGTGTATGAATAATTTTTTTTTTTTTTTTTAAGACCTAGCACAAGCGACGATCGTTTAACGAGACTCGAGTGCCACGTCAGAGGTATACTTCTTCAAGTCTACGAACTCGTGAAAAACCTACAAACCCAAGAACCTGCAACGTACGCAAGTGCCTCTACCTCCACATCCGATGACAACCGCTACGACTCTCCACCCCACAAAAACCCCAACCGAGCTCCGAGGGCTTCAAGGAAGAAGCAGTACACGCCATTTAATGAACACAGCCTGTTCAACAATAGTCCCATCTTTCCCGACCACCTGAAGATCACGTTCGACGCCAACGATAGACCGGATATTTGTCCATGCACTCTGCGAAAAGAGCTGGGCTCCTCCACAGGCCGTCCAGTCCTTAGCATCACCACCAGCGGCGACGAAAGCTTCGCCATCAGAGTAGATACAAAACTTCAAAGTGACACAATTCTCTACAGGACTAGACTATGCCAAAAGCCATGCACAATCGTACCACATCCGACTTTCACTACAAGTTCAGGTTTGATTTACGTTGAAGATATCCCGAAAGATGAAATAGAGGGGTACACCAGTGGACTCGTTCAGTACGAGGATTGCGTGGTTGAAGCAAGAATTGCAGAAAAATCAAACCAAGCAGAGACACCACCACAGCCCAAATACTGGAATTCAACTGCCCTACCCCACCCAAATACCAAGACATTCCCTTCTGCGCCACCAAAACCAAAGTCACACTAATTGAGAGAAGTCCAATGCGATGTTATAAATGCCAGAAATAGTGACACACGAGTGGAAACTGTAACGGTAAGCAAAGATATTCATACCGCTCCCGTTACGATCATAATAAGCGGGAAGATCTCCAGTCGTGCCAATCTTAAGAACCTCACTGCTTCTACTGCGAAGTAAACGGCCACCACACCGGACATAGAGATTGCCCCGGGATGAGATGAAGAGGGGAATCCTCCAATTCCAGATAGTCCACGGATTCGGGCGACGAGAGGCTGTGGTCTCGATGCACTAATCCTAGAATGACTCTTCTACACAAGAGAAAAGACCGACACCATTCCCAACTCACTTCCTCAAAACGCTCAAGGATAGCGGTGCAAGCAAAGTGCCCTCATCAATAAATCCATTTAAAATGATGAAATCTCTCTCCAAACAACTGGGAGGAAAACAGAAAGACGTCCAACGACAGGCAACGAAGTATCTGGCCCATGTCGTAAAACCTGAACGAAGTAACGCTGTACGAAATATTACCGAAATAAACAAACTCAAAGGTACTGTTGAAATTCAACCGTCCTTCAACGAGACCAAACGAATTATATATACTTCCCGTTACCTACCCACAACAGACCTGAGTGCTTTCTCAGAAGGTCTGGCTTAGCATTACGACGATACAAACGTTTGTCAAGCTGACTGGATCAAATCACGAAACACTAGTTCTACCGTATGCCAAATTACCTTCCCAGGACGCGACAAACCGGAATTCATAGTAATCCCAGGTGAACAAGGAAGAACCAAAACCAACCCAGTTGCAACATGGCCTCCAATGTGCAAATAAGGCCTTGAATACGGCCACGTCATCAAATACTGCCAGCCGCAGACTCTACAACGCTGTATGAGGTGTGCCGACAAGCACGACAAAAAAGACTGCACAGCCCGCCAACCAAATTGCTGCCACTGCTCATGCCTCAATGAGGCAGGCGACTGCGACTGCCAAGTATAGATGGATCAGAAAGAAATAACAATCACACAAAACGATTTCAGAGTTACACAAAAGCAAGCCATCCAAATTTGGAAAGACGATAATCCAATTCGCTTTGGTTACGCCAAAGCAGTCAAATCGTCAATTCAACCAAGCTCCTCCGACGATTCTCCTACATCGTCAAAGCAATCTCTTAACAAAACTCCAACACTCCTCTGTGGCAGCACTGCTACCCCACTCAGCCCACCGACCGCGTCCGCACTCGACTTGAATGCCCTCTGCAATAATTCCTGCGATGCCCAGGAGGATACCGCGATGGACGCTTCCTCCGCAGTCGCCACGCAGCCAGGCTCACCACAACAACAACGAAAAGGCGAAGACATGAAGAAGTCTTCGGTGCCCACTCACCACAGAGCAAAAAGATCAGTAACGACATGCAAGTAACAACTCGCCAAGATAAGAATCTAGAACTACTCCCTCTCGTCTTTACCGCCCCTCCATTCCACGAAGGCCTTAGCGAAGGACTCGACCCTCCGTTTACGAGCCCGACTCTCGAACACCCCAAAAGCGAGAACAACCATCGCCAGGATGGCGACGCGCTTAAAGCCTATAACGGAAAACTCAGACTCGAAACAGCTAAACAACCGGTCACCTTACCTGTCTCAACTAGCTCGCAGTCTACCACAGAAAAAGAGCGCTCTCACCCAAGAAGCAAACACAAAGTGCATAGACCCTCGTCCTCCTGCAAAAGCACTCACAGTCGCGATCGCAGGAACCCCAGCAGAACACTCTCTACCGATAGCAGCTGCTCCCGCGAGCACTCTCGATCGAGGACTCCCGGGCAAACTCATAGGCACGAACACCACGGAGACTCTCGCAAACCACGCGACCACTCTAGATCATCAAAATCTGAGTGTGAACCACCTCAAAAGTGAACAACTGCAACATACTTCAGAGGAACTGCCAGAGACTTGGAAAAAATAAAGAACAACTATTGTCATTGACCACCACCCATAAGCCTTTGGTGATAGGCCTCCAAGAGATCAAACTCTAAGAGACCGCCACCTTCAGAATCCCCCAATATGTCATACACCGCCGCGAAGGCCACACAAATGTGACCGCTCACGGCGGAGTGGCACTTATGAATCATCAAAGCGTACCTCATCACCCTCTTCCTCTGAGGACGGAACTCCAAGCTGTCGCTCTGAAGATATGTATCTCAAGACCGCCGATACTCCCTCTTTGAGACTTCAACAGCTACCATGAAATTTGGGGATGCCTGAAAACAGACCGCAGGGGAGTGATAATGGCTAACATCATACTCACTCACAACCTGGTTCTTCTCAATGACGGACATCCCACCCGAATCACCCCCGAAAGTGAAACTGCCAACGACCTATCCATATGCTCGCCCACACTGGCACCCCAACTCGTTTGGGGAGTTCTGCCGTCATCACACGACAGCGACCATAACCCTGTCATCATAACACTCCTCACCAATCAACCAAGAAATCCTGCTACACAAGAACGTCGATTCAACTACCGGAAAGCCAGCTGGGAGGAATATTCGACACAAATCGCGTGGAGCGATATGAATGACTTCCGGAAAGACATTTCGCGACATGACCTTGTCCCCCCAACTATACGAGAAGTTCCAAGCCGCAGCTGCAGCAAGCATCCCCCAATATGCACCTTCACCTTTTTTCAGACCATGGTAGTGCTGCGAGGTGGAAGAAGCAAAATTGAGACGGTAAAGCCGCAGACTTCAAGTGGAGAAGAAACGAGAAAGCTGGACCCAATTCGTTAACACTATTAATCGAAACACTCCCGTTTCCCAGGTATCGGAAAAAAATCAGATGTGTCCAGGGACGACCTGAGCGACCTGTTGACATTCTCGCAGACGGAGACGTAATATATCCTCCTACGCGGATATTGCGGATAAACTAGCACCGACTTTTAGCCAGATATCGTTATCAACAAACTACACAGTCAACGGGAACAAAAACTTACGAGAGGGGAAACCTCTTGACATCATGTCTACAAGCGAGGAGTTCTACAATGAGCCTCTCTCCCTCCTTGAACTACAGCGCGCTATAGACCATACTCGTAAAACTTTACCTGAGCCGGACCAGGTGCACATCAACATGATCAAACACCTCCCCGATCGCGCTCGCAAACACCTATTAAAAGGGTTCAATGCAACGTATTCATACTCTTTTTTTCCCTGATCAATGAAGGGATTCCATAATTATCCCAATTCCCAAGCCCGGCAAATGTCAAAGCAGCCTAGGCAAATGTCGCCCCCTTTGCTCTAACCAGCGTCCACTGTAAAACTCTGGAAAGAATGATCAACACACGCCTCGTTGATTACCTCGAAACACACGCAGGCCTCAACAACATCCAGTGCGACGGCCGCAAGCGTCACTTCACACCGGACCACCTCGTCCGACTAGAATCAAACATCTGACAGGCCTTACGTCCAAGGGGAACATGCGGTTTCCATATTTTTCGACGTTGAAAAGCATACGATACTACTTGGAAATACGGTATCATGCAGGATCTCCGCCGCAAAGGGCTGAGAGGCCACCTATCTCGTTTTATCTATCAATTTCTGCAAAACCGTACCTTCAGGGTTAAGGTCGGCGACACTCTGTCACCATCGTATCCGCGAGAAATGGGCGTCCCTCAGGGAAGCGTCGTCAGCGTCACACTATTTATCCTCAAAATAGACCAGCTAGCCGACATTCTTCCGCGCGATGAAAGATTCCTCTCATCACTATACGTGAATGACTTACAAAACCCAAGTCTTTTAACGATTCAACATGAACTCCAGAAATGTCTTAAACTAGTCGGAAACTGGACTTCATTAAACGGATTTAAATTTTCGCCTTCTAAAACTAAAAGCATGCATTATACTCTTGTTCCCGGCTTACACCTGTAACCTAACCTAATGCTGCATAACACACCTCTAGTATACAAATAATTTAAAAAGTTCCTGTGCCTCGTGTGGGACCCTAAACTCACATGACGACCTCACATTGCAGCCCTGGTGACCAGCTGCAAAAGGGGACCGGGACCTATACTCTCGGTAACATTGCTTAAATTCGGTGCCGACTTGGACACGGGCATGATGTTGTTTACGGAGCCGTTGTTTACGGATCAGCCGCCAAATCCACTCTCGAGCCACTCGCGATCATCGTCAACAATGCTTTACGTATCACAACCAGAGCGTTCCGTTCACTCCCATCGAATCTCTCAACGTGCTAGCTAACGAGCTTTCATACCGCTCCGGCGAGACAAACTCTCGCTACAATACTATTTCAAGTCTAGAAGCCTTATCAACAACCCAGCACTCGGCGATGTCACCAACATCTCTGATAAGTGCCTCTTCGCAGCAAAAAAATAACATATGCCCACCATTTTCACTACGCGTGGACAACTTGCTAACCTCGCTCAATATCAACCGTAGCGCTATGAAGCCTTCGTTCTCCTATCGAATTCTACAAATCAATACACCAACGTGGACGATTAGCCTACCGCCGGTCAACTTGTAGTTAAAAATACCCCCGAAAGAATCTACTCTAACCAGCACGTAACGTAGAAAGTTAACAAGACTACTTGAGGAGCAATGCCCGGTGCACCGCCATATATATACACTGATGGCTCCAAAACGGCGGACTGAGTGGGAACTGCCGCTGTGTGCGAAGAAATTGCACGTTCAACAACCTTACCGCAAGAGGCCTCTGTTTTCTCTGCAAAGCTGCACGCAGTCGAATTAACCATATCCATTACAAAAAATGACCGCCTCCCTAAATATGTTGTATTTTCAGACAGTTTGAGTGCTCTCATCCTGCTGAAAAACCTGCACTATGAATATCCTGTCCTTCATAAAATGCATCACGATTTATTCACGATGTCAGAGACGGGTAAGGCGGTTGAATTCTGCTGGAAATCCGGGCACGCGAGAATAGGAGGAAACGAGCTTGCAGATTCCCGCGCTAAACAGGCATCTACCCGTCAATTACAATTAATTTCCATATATTATCGAAACTTGTTCCCAAACATCAACTCGCGTCTAACATTTCGATGGAACGACAAGGGGCAACAGAGTGGACAAAAAATGCTTGCAATCAAACCATCCGTAGGAGATTGGGACACCAAGTTTTCCAATAGAAGAGACCAATAGTACATTACCCGTCTGTGCACAGGACATACGTGGATAACCCACAATCACCCAATGGACGTAGACATGGGGCCGGACGCACCACCATGCCCCTGTTGCCACCAAGTGGCAATCAGTGTGAAACACTTGCTTATGGGTTGTAATGCACTCGCAGCAGCCCGACGAGCCTTCTTAAATCTCCCGTGCACCCTACAACGCCTGCTCGCAGAAACAAGTTAAAGAAAATAACTAATATCTTCCGGAAAATATACCGGACTCTGAATCTGATCGAATCCTCTCCGTTTATGAGCGCACTACCCTGCTGAAGATTGAATTTAAACTCGCGCACGAGGGTTCGCACCGGAACTGACTGACCTTCTAGCCCTACGAGGGAGCATAAATTAACTCCGCGTTGAGGCTCCGGTGGAACAAAGAAGCTACAACTACTACTTACTGAAGTTCATTTGTATGTCTTAGGTGTAAACGCGCCCATGCATGATATCCTAGGATCACCGAATTGAGAAGAAAATGTTTTGTTCTATTGGTCAGTATGATTAACAATGAATAAAGGGTGATAGATGTAGCCGCGGTAGACGACGAAAGTTTCCTACTCCGCGCACGTCAATAAGACAGTTTTTGAGCGCTCAGTGACTCAACAATTTACTGTTGTCACAATCATTCTTCTCTGTAGTGGATGGATGAAACAGCGCCAGCCATACTTTTGTCCCTGTTGCCTTGCTACTGGTGACCCAGCTGGCTCGCTACTGGTAGCCCATTTGGCTCGCTTCTGTTGTCCCTGCTGCTCCGCTACTGTCTACTAAACTGGCTCGCTACTGATGTCCCGGCTGGCTCACTATTGTTTTCCCTGCTGGCTCGCGACTGTTGTCCTTGTTGTTTGGATACTGTTCACCCAACTGGCTTGCTACTGTGGTCCCTGCTGGCTCACTATTGTTTTTCCTGCTGGCTCGCGACTGTTGACCCAGCTAGCTCGCTACTGCTGCCCCTTCTGACTCGCTACTGTTGTCCTTGTTGTTTGGATACTGTTCACCCAACTGGCTTGCTACTGTGGTCCCTGCTGGCTCACTAATGTTGTCCCTGCTAGCTCGCTACTGTTGACCCAGCTGGCTTGCTACCGTTGTTCCTGCTGGCTTGCTATCGTTGTCCCTGCTGGCTCGCTACAGTTGACCGTGCTGGCTTGCTACCGTTGTCCCTGCTGGCTCGCTACTGTTGACCGTGCTGG
The DNA here is from genome assembly GCA_016164225.1 of Gammarus roeselii. Lineage (NCBI taxonomy): Eukaryota > Metazoa > Arthropoda > Malacostraca > Amphipoda > Gammaridae > Gammarus > Gammarus roeselii. The sequence continues at coordinate 7,856 of SDVV010038423.1, forward strand.
CTTGCTACCGTTGTCCCTGCTGGCTTGCTACCGTTGTCCCTGCTGGCTCGCTACAGTTGACCGTGCTAGCTTGCTGCTGATGTCCCTGCTGGCTCAGTATTGTCTCTGCTGGCTCGCTACTGTTGTCCCTGCTGATTTGCTACTGTTGACCGTGCTGGCTTGCTACCGTTGTCCCTGCTGGCTCGCTACTGTTGACCGTGCTGGCTTGCTACTGTTGTCCCTGCTGGCTCACTTATGTTGTCCTTGCTGGCTCGCTCCTGTTGTCCCTGCTGGCTCGATACTGTTGTCCCTGCTGGCTCAGTATTGTTGTCTCTGCTGGCTCGCAACTCTTGTCCCTGCTGGCTCGCTATTGTTGTCCCTGCTGGCTCACTAATGTTGTCCCTGCTGGCTCACTAATGTTGTCCCTGCCGGCTCGCTACTGTTGACCGTGATGGCTCGCTACTGTTGACCATGCTGGCTCACTAATGTTGACCATGCTGGCTCACTAATGTTGTCCCTGCTGGCTCGCTACTGTTGTCCCTGCTGGCTCAGTATTGTTGTCTCTGCTGGCTCGCTACTGTTGTCCCTGCTGGCTCGCTACTGTTGTCCCTGCTGGTTCGCTTCTGTTGTCCCTGCTGGCTCGCTACTGTTGACCGTGCTGGCTCAGTATTGTTGTCTGTGCTGGCTCGCTACTGTTGTTCCTGCTGGCTCGCTACTGTTGACCGTGCTGGCTCGCTACTGTTGACCGTGCTGGCTTGCTACTGGGGTCCCTGCAGGCTCACTAATGTTGTCCCTGCTGGCTCGCTACTGTTGACCGTGCTGGCTCGCTACTGTTAACCGTGCTGGCTTGCTACTGATCTCCCTGCTGGCTCAGTATTGTTGTCTCTGCTGGCTCGCTACTGTTGACCCTGCTGGCTCGCTACTGTTGAACGTGCTGGCTTACTACTGATGTCCCTGCTGGCTCAGTATTGTTGTCTCTGCTGGCTCACTAATGTTATCCCTGCTGGTTCGCTCATATTGACCGTGCTGGCTTGCTAATGTTGACCGTGCTGGCTTGCTACTGTTGTCCCTGTTGGCTCACTACTGTTGTCCCTGCTGGCTCGCTTCTGTTGTCCCTGCTGGCTCGCTACTGTTGACCGTGCTGGCTCAGTATTGTTGTCTCTGCTGGCTCGCTACTGTTGTCCCTGCTGGCTCGCTACTGTTGACCGTGCTGGCTCTCTACTGTTGACCGTGCTGGCTCGCTAATGTTGACCGTGCTGGCTTGCAATTGATGTCCCCGCTGGCTCAGTATTGTTGTCTCTGCTGGCTCGCTACTGTTGACCGGGCTGGCTTGCTACTGTTGTCCCTGCTGGCTCACTAATGTTGTCCCTGCTGGCTCACTAATGTTGTCCCTGCTGGCTCACTAATGTTGTCCCTGCTGGTTCACTAATGTTGTCCCTGCTGGCTCGCTACTGTTGTCCTTGCTGGCTCGCTACTGATGACCGTGCTGGCTTGCTACTGTTGTCCCTGCTGGCTGACTAATGTTGTCCCTGCTGGTTCGCTACTGTTGACCGTGCTGGCTCGCTACTGTTGTCCTTGCTGGCTCGCTACTGATGACCGTGCTGGCTTGCTACCGTTGTCCTTGCTGGCTTGCCACTGATGTCCCAGCTGGCTCACTAATGTTGTCCCTGCTGGCTCGCTACTGTTGACCGTGCTGGATTGCTACTGATGTCCTTACTGGCTCGGTACTGTTGTCTTTGCTGGCTCGCTACTGTTGTCCCAGCTGGCTCGCCCTCAGCTGGTTCGCTGCTATTCGCCCCCAGCTGGTTTGCAAGCCAGCTGGGAGAATAGTAGCCTCAGCTGGTTCTCTACTATTCTCCCAGCTGGCTTGCTATTGGTGCCCCAGCTGGATTGCTACTGTTGTCCCAGGCGGTGTGGGATTGGTTGTCTGATGGTACAGAGGAAATGATTTCGGCTTGCAAATGTTGTAAAACTATAATGATGTATAAAAAAATCATAATATAATAAAATCTGCAGAATTATTAATAGACCATAACTTTTTTGTTAATAATCAAATATTATCATAAATGTCGATCTAGTTTGTGTTTCAGCCTCTACGTAGTCACAAATACACTGATACAATCTCTGGCAAGTTGAATTATTAGGATGATTTAATATGTCAAGGTTGCGTCTGTATTCTAGATAACCCATTGAAGAGCTGCCTGTCGCAAGTGTCAATGATTTGTTCCATAACAGCTTTGAATTACATCATTCCCTAGCAACCGCTTATTGCTCTATTAGTCAGCCAACACTGATCTCGGCAACCGCTCATTGCTCTATTAGTCACCTAACACTGATTTCGGCAACCACTCATTGCTCTATTAGTCACCTAACACTGATCTCGGCAACCACTCATTGCTCTGTTAGTCAGCTACCACTGATCGCTGCAACCACTCATTGCTCTATTAGTCAGCTAACACTGATCTCGGCAACCACTCATTGCTCTGTTAGTCAGCTACCACTGATCTCGGCAACCACTCATTGCTCTGTTAGTCAGCTAACACTGATCTCGGCAACCACTCATTGCTCTGTTAGTCAGCTAACACTGATCTCGGCAACCACTCATTGCTCTGTTAGTCACCTAACACTGATCGCTGCAACCACTCATTGCTCTATTAGTCACCTAACAATGATGTCGGTAACCACTCATTGCTCTATTGGTCACCTAACACTGATCGCTGCAACCACTCATTGCTCTATTAGTCAGCTAACACTGATCGCTGCAACCACTCATTGCTCTGTTAGTCAGCTAACACTGATCGCTGCAACCACTCATTGCTCTATTAGTCACCTAACAATGATGTCGGTAACCACTCATTGCTCTATTGGTCACCTAACACTGATCGCTGCAACCACTCATTG
>SDVV010038424.1:0-10735 GCA_016164225.1 Gammarus roeselii
ATGTTTTCCTTTTTGATTATTCCTTCAATATCGTCAATTTTCAAGTCTGGTTTACCGAGTATTTTTAGTTGGACTCTTCCTTTTCGCTGGTTTGGTTTGATGGAGCTGACATTGTAGTCGCCAACCACGATAATTTCCTCGGGGATTTGAGAGTCCATTTCATCGGGCAACACATCGAAACGGTTGCTTGTATCAGTTCGGGTGTGGCGGGACTGTCGCCCGACCAGTGATGCTTTGCCACTGACTGCCTGCCGCCTGTTTACTACAGTTGTGTAGAGTGTCTCAGCACTGTTGACCTTATTTTCTATCGATTTGATACGGTCGTTGGTCTCTGAGTCTAGAGCTGTAAGTTTCTTTGCCAGTTCCGAGTCTAAGTGCACTTGGAGTTCATTTACCCGATGCAGGGTAGTTTTAGCAATCTATTTTGTTGCTTCTATTTCACTATTTATCACATCTTTGAGTTCGCCAAATTGTTTCTGCACGCTTTTTAGTTCTAATTCAACAGTGCGCACCAACAGCTATCATACGAACGAACAGTATGAATGACAGGAAAACAAATGAAGCTAAAACAGTGCACCACACAACAGAGAAATGCATGGAGATGCAAGACACACAGTCACCACTCCAACACCACATCAACATTAAGACACAGAAACACAACACCACCCAAACGCAGGCACAATGAAAATTAATGTTGCATGAGCAACTCACAAGGAGATGGAGCATCTGGCAGGTGAACCCAAGATTATGAGATCGATATGTAAAAGAAGGGTCCCCCTAAAACTAAACAAACTCAAACAGAACCTCACCTACAAACTTTGCCAGTGACCCCTTGAATGCTGCAAGGGAATCCAGCTCCACCACAAAACTTGGAAGGCTGTTCCACAACTGAACACATCGTGCTTCGAAGAACCTTTTCTTGATGTCAGGATTACAAGCCAGCATCAAATGCTTATAAGAATGGCCTCGTGTTCTAACATCAGGAGCTTTAAAAAAAACAAGGTCAGCGCCACCATCCAACCCACGGATGATCCACCACTATTCAACTATGTCCGCCCTGAGAAACCATCCTCTTATGGAAAAATTAGCCAAGTTGTTACAGTCTGGAAAAGTGATCTTACTCAACCAGACCATCCACACTAATTTTCCATCTCCTCTGCACAGACTCGAGTAACCTCAACTCACCAAGAAAACCTACATTCCACATCGAAGAACCATGACACGCCTAAAGTGCATCGCAAATAGGGACACCATGAAGTGAGGACTACAGCAAACTGTGGATCTCAGCAGGTTGCTAGCCAATCCTGAAGCCTTTCCCACTACCTCAGACATGATGGTGGAATTTCAGCTTCACATCCACTTCCACTCCTAGGTTCCTGTGGGATTACATAGCCAGCAGATCCTCGTCAGTCCACTCGGCGAACCCACAAATAAACCTCCACACAACGCACTTCTCCGAGATTCTGCCTCAAGTTCCAAGATGCACCAACCGCGCTGACTTGTCCAGATCTGACTGCAGACAAGGCACACCCGCATCTGCAGACTCTTTCACCTTCTTATAATGAAGATACAGCTTGCAGTCAATAGCAAATGACTTAGAAGAATACAGCACTCCATTTGTGATATGATTAACACATATTAGATATAGCACAGGGCCCGGTGAGACGTTCTGTCTGGTCAGTCTCTTGAATGCAAAGGCAAGCCTACAAACGCCATGTGGAAAAAAGGTTCAGGTGGCAGCTATACTGCAAGCCGCAATAGAAGCAAATCAATCTCAAAATTTCAAAAATAATAAATATCCGCCGTGGCCGAGTGGTTAGCGTGTCCGACTACAGTGTCAGCCTCTGGTGCTGCTGTCGCGAGTTCGAGCCTCGGCATGAACACGGCGGTCTTGTGGCGGTGAGATTGGGCGCCTCCTTCCTCTGTGTCAGCCTAACTTAGCCATCCTCCCAACTAGGCGGAAACGGCTGTATGTCTAAACATACATACATAAATATCTTATATGACTTAAGACTACTCTGGCAATGAATTTGGAACCTAGATTGTTATATTGAAATGTTTAAAGTGAAGCTATTTTTTGAAAAAAACGAATGTATATACAATAATGACACTTACACAGTTCACATGTAGCTGATAATATTATTATCATTCATTCAAAATTGTGTTGAAATTGATTGCTCAGTTTCTACAAAAAAATAATGAAGTGGTTATTAACTTGGCATGCATAGTGGAGTAGAAGGTTTAATCATTTATGTTAGTTAACATACTAAAAGTATCTTTTTAGAGCATTGGAGTCAACTTCAAATGGATTCAAGGATAGCTACTATCAACTTTAAATGGATTTGAGGATAGCTAGCAATTATTTTCACTTGAAGTCAAATCTAATGCTCTATAGAAGACTTCTAGCTAATATGCAAATTAACACTAACGATTATACCTTCTACTCCACGATCAGTATCACTATCATTCAAAATTTAGGTGAATCTTTTATCAATAGCAATTTTATTGCTGCCGCAGCTACATGCTATTCTAATTGCAGAACTATCTTCCACAGCTCGGTGGCCGAGCGAGTAGCGTGTCATGCTGTCCTCACAATAAACTTCCATTGGGAGCAGAGGTTGTAAGTTCAAGCCTACCTGACCCTGTATGAGACATTCTGGCTGGTCTTTCAAATAGTTAAAAGGCCAGTCTATTGATGCCGTGGGTAAAAAAAAGCAATCAGGTGGCAGCTACTCTGCAACCCACTAAACAAGCAAAAAATATTCTAATTACAAATTATTACCAATAATATATTCAAAGATATTCATGAGTTCCTAATAACACATACCATATCTGCCAACAGCAAGCAATAATAGCCCTGCCTCCTTCAACTGAATATCAGTTTTGATTGAAACTACATTTACAAAGTCAGGATTGCTAGACTTAGGCTTGTCTGTGTTTGGATTTGGGAAATCATTCTGAAGAACTTAGTCATCAATAGCATAAATAGTATATAAATTAGGCATTGGAATGGTACTGCAATCAAACAGTTCAAACCAAACAACTAGCAAATCCATTTGAACCAACATTATTAAGTAACTACTTACGAATTTCGTTCAGGCTAGCAATGATACGGTGTCCCTCTTCGTTGAAGAATGCCTCGCGGCCAAAAGCATTGACCGCTCTCATGTCCTGTGGGGTGCGGACCGCTAGGCCCACACTCAGCACGGTCTTGGGCAGCAGACGAATAGTTGCCTCATCTGCATGGCCCCAAAATTCAACCAGCTTGCACCTGCAACACAAACACTTCAAATCAATTGCAGTGAATATGTTATTGCTATGTCCATTCATTTGAAACGCCTCGTTTCCGCTTCAACATAAAAACCAAAGTCATTGAAATTTTTATTATCAGAGAGTGATTTAAGGTTGCCTAGCATTCAATCATTGTTGCCCCTTTTTCCGAAAAAGTTTAAATCAAGCAATCGCTCCAGTATTAGCTATATTCAAAAGAGGTTAAAATATTGAAATTGAAGGGACCTAGTATCTACTGTTATATTTATGTGTGGTAATGCAATTACAACAGCAGAATAGTTTCACCGACCCTGTCAGGTGAGTTGCCTAGGTCATACTGTTGAAGTGCAACCTAGGCAATTGCTTCAATTGATAGAAACATTTGAATGGATATAATGCCCTGTGGGTCAAGTACAATACTGTCATGATGTCCCTAGTTAGTAAATTAAATTAAAAATTAAAAATTATTGTTATACAGATACAGACACTAGGCCAAATCCCCCAAGAGGGGTACCCGGCGGCAAAGTGCATCTCACACTCCACTCGTACACTAACTCACACAAAACCATCCCGTTACTCAACGAGATGACTAGGGCGGCAAAGCACATCAAGGCATAATCCAAAATCATCCATAAATAACCCTTTTCCACTCACACCAATTCTTTGCACACTCTCTGGCTACTACCACACTCAAGTCTCTCCTTTCTAACACCTGCTTAACACTATCCATCCACCCAAACTTTGGTCTACCTCTAGGCCTCTGCTCACTCGCCTCCATTTACTTCACCATTTCAACCAGTCTCCCTTCATCCATCTTCACCATGTGCCCGAGGCCAGAGCCATTTCAGAACATGCAAATCAACTCTGCCCTCTAACTTTTTCACCATTCCCGTTCCAACTCAAACCACCTCATCATTGATTATGTGCTTCAGCGTCACTCCAGCCATGCTCCTCAAACATTTCATCTTGAAAACATTCAACCTTATTTTTTGGTGATATCAATTCTTCATTTCAAGCCTAGGGCTTTCAATACTCCATAATTATGTTATATAGCTAGCTAATAAATACAGCATCTAGTAGTCAAGGTGTTGTATGTAACTTTGGTAGCCTCAAGGCTGCCCATCACACCAGCAAGACCAAAGTGCAGAGCACGACGGGAGCCACAAATGCAACCACACACTAAAACAGTGAAAAGCATACAAAAATAATGAGGCAAAGAATCCTGACATATGTGTTTCAAGTAATGCTACAGCAACTCATTTAGTCACAAAAACTAGGCATAGCAGCATACATTTCTAAATCCAAAATCAAAAAGATAATCATACATGTCAGCAAGAGCTTGCATATAGTGAGTGATATCAGACAACTGCACTCTCCCAGCAGGCAAACCATTCCACACATCAACACATCTCACACTGGAGGACCTATTGCAGACATCAGACGAACAAAGCGGGAAGCCAGCTTCATCAAATAACCTCAAGTAGCTACCAACTCTTGGAGGCAATGAACCTGTAGTAGCAATTTCTCTGATTTGCATTGCAAATTTTTTCTGTATTTAATCCGGTCTGTCCTCAGAAGCCAACCCTTAACAGGAACCAAATCCAGCCACCTCAATCAACTACCCTAGTTGTTTGAAGAGCCTATCAACTGCTGTTGCATTCTCAACACGCACACCTCGGTGGGTTCCCGGGCCTTGGGCTGTGCGCTGGCCCTGGCTCCTTCATTGCAGGGGGCGTTGGGGTTTAGCAACTACAACAACAACCGTAGCCCACACCAGAAAGTCCATCAATGTTTATGGTCCATCTTCTCTAAATAGACTCAAACGGCCTACATCTCTACAGCATATTTTGTTTCAAATGCAGGATGCATACTCAATAAGTGGACAAAAGGCAGAACATATAATGTATGTATGTATAGACACACAGCTGTTTCCCCTAACTTGGAGGGTGGCTAAGTAAGAAGACCTGTGTACAGATGATCTCAGCAGTTTGCCAACCCACCAGCCTTTGCAGCCACCACACGAATATGATGGTGAAGCCAAGTCTTGTAGGAGTTCTGTTATACAAGTTCTGTTTTCATGATGTCTTTGTTTATTACCCATAAAAGGCCCATCTTGGACTACACTGCTCGTGCGTGTGGAATGTGGAATATTGGAAGAATCTGAGATTTTTAAAGTCTGTGAAGAGACAGTGGACCAAAGAAATTGATGGGCTGGGTGGAGGGGACAATAATGAGCAGCTCAGAGCTTTGCCGTTGTTTTCTGTCAAGGGAAAGTTGTTGCATTCAGATCTGAAGGGTTGGAAGATTTTTCACAATTCTGTAGATTTGAGTTTGTCTGCTCTGTTTGAGCAAGCTCTGGATATTGGCATAAATAGGCATTCTTTCAAGCTAGTGGTTCCTTGCTGCTGGATCAACAATAATTGCAGATTCTTTAATTCTTTTGTCTGGAACTGTCTGCCCTCTGATGTGGTGCAGTGTGATTCCCTTCATGGCTTCAAGAGGGTTTTAGCTGAGGAGTTGGACAGGGTTTTGAACGAGTTTTGATAGACATAGATAATTGATTTGATCTTGTGGTTTTGTTGTCAGCTAGCTAAAACTGTACCTAGCTACATGAGTACCTAGCTACATAGGTACCTAGCTAACTTCATCTCTATATTTCAACAGAATTCAATCACACCCAGTAGCTTACCTCTGACTGGGTTTCACAAGCGTGTTAATTCTTTCCCATGTGGTGTGGATGGTGTTATCTCCAGGAGTCCAAAATGTGTCTCCAGTCTGCACAAGAACATCACAGTTGATGAGCGTCAACACTGCCAGGAAGTCTTGGATAATCTGGACACACCATCTGCCACCCTGGACACAAACAGCAGAAGGGCGCACGCTGGTGCTGGTGAGGATGAGAGTGGCTGCTTTGATACTGGAACAGTTAGTTAGCCTCCATGTTTGTCTCTCCTTCAGTTCAGGGACCTGCTGGTCTGACTCCTCTCCATCATTGCCTTCATCCTCTCCTGATGGTTCGGTGGTGGGAGGGGATTGCAGGTCAGCTACGCTTCTGCGGAAGTTGAGCAGGAAAGTCTCAGGGTCACCAGTTTTGGTAGCCTGTAAAGGATAATGACCTTGATCACACAAAAGTTATCAACTTAGAATGCTGTTGATGAAAGAACAACAAATTTGGTATTTTCAATTTACAAAGCATCTAAGTCTACTGATTGATATTATAATCGAATCAGAATTTATGAGGGAATGGCAAACGATTAATTTGTGTTTATGATTTTACACAACAAATTTATTCATTAGCTAGCTACCCAATACAAATATTCAAACAAAGACTGAGCATTCTTACCTATAATTCTTACCTTTGCAGCCCCCCAAGGGCTCAGCAAGCCCAGTCATCAAGTGCACCAAGCCAGGAGAGGCCAGCACAGCCATGCGCGCCAGCATCTACAAAGACTCTGCAGAACAACAACGGGAAGATGCTGGAAGGGATGCGCACCATTGGCTTCCAGAAAACAAACCCAAAGCCACTTGCATGAAAACCCAAAGCACAACTACAACCCTGCAGAAAACTATGGAAGCCAATACATATACACATGTACATATAGCTATATAAAAGAAAACAATATAAATATGAACAGGACAAATCACACCACAGATTTGCCAACATGACTGGGAACAAAAGACCCTAGCACTTAAACATCCTATTTCTCTTGAACTCAGCCAACCCTGCCTTGAAAGCAGAAATGATAGCAGACTCAACAACAGCAGCAGACAGCTCATTCCATATCCTAATGCATCGAACATTAAAAAACCTTCTTGCCACATCCACAGAGCAGCGAGGTATCAAGAGTTTCTGCAGATGTCACAGCGTCCTACCATAAAGCGACCTTTGAAACTGAATGGACAAATTAAAAACCTCAGTGTCACAACACATAATACTCCAATTATGAGGTCACTTCTCAGTAATCTGCCCTTGATTGAGAACAAATTGAGAGCCATCAGCCTGTCATGGTAGGACATCTCAGACAGACCATGCACCTGTTTGGTCCACCTCCTCCAAACAGACTCAAGCAACTTCACATCCTGGACATAACCAAGATTCCACACACAGGAGCAGTAATCAAGGATGGGCCTGACATGTGCCACAAAGAGTGTGATCATAAAAGTTGGGCTCCTATTCACTGTCGACCTAAGCAAATCACTACAAAGACCAGCAGCTTGTCTCACAACTTCTCTGACATGGCCATGAAACTCAAGACCAACATCCAAATGAACTCCCAAATTGCAATGAACTTGGGCCAACTCCAAACAAGCACCCCCAAGAGTGTAAACAGCCTCTGCACCAGAGCCAATCCAACCAGCAAAACGTCTTCTGAAACATAATGCAACACACTTGCTAGGGTTAAACCACAAATTCCATGAAGATGCAGTCTGGAATACTTTGTCAAGGTCTCTCTGCAAAGCAGACACACCACTAACAGCATCATGACATTGGGAAGGCAAATAAATTTCAAAATCATCAGCAAATGGTCCAAACTATACAAGGCCATCTGTCAAAAAATCCACATATATGAGAAAGATGACTGGACCCAAAACTGAACCCTGTAGAACCCCACTCAGGACATCCCTCGGCTCACTCTTCACTCCATCCATCAATACCAACACATATGATTAGAGAATGAAGGAAACTACCAATTCACCTCAACACAACCTCAGAATTTCCAAGAGCCTGCAACTTCAGAAGCAAAATGGAATGGGAAAGAACATCAAATGCCTTTGAAAAATCAAGCATGGCCATATCTACTACCAAACCAGCATCAACAGACTTAACTACATCTGAATAGACCAGCAACATCTGATCCTCTGTTGATCTAGCCTTCCTAAATCCAAACTGTCTGGAAGAAAAAAGCTGGTAAGACTCTATATAGTCCACCAACTTAGCAGCAACAATCCTCACAATTGATTTGCAGCAAACAGAGGTAAGGCTAACTGGATGATAGTTGAGGGGATCATATCTAGAATTACTTTTAAAAATTGGAATCACCAATGAACTCTTCCATGCATCAGGGAGCATTCCACTCTGCAGAGAAATGTTAAAGATTATTTAGAGAGGCTGAGTCAACTGCACAGCACACTCCTTCAACATCTTTGGGTTGAGTTCATTTATGCCCATTGCTGAACTAACATTGAGCCCCTCCAGAATGTCATAAACATTCCGAGACCTTATGGCAAACTTGCTTACTTTGCAATTAAATAACTGAAAGGAGCAGGATTGGGAGGAACATCCTCTCTATATACGTCAGAAAAGGCAGATGACAGGAGTTCAGCCATCTCCAGTGAATCGTAAACCAGCTGTCCACCTGCATTACAAAGTGGTCCAACCCCAAGACGACCTTTCTTCTTCCTTTGTATAAGCATGGAACAGCTTTGGTGTGTCACTATACCGTTGCATAAGGAGATTGACTGAACATAGCATGATTTCGAAACTGACAGTTGAGATCAAGAAAGATAGCTAGTGACTCCAAGGTATTTAGATCATTTCTGCCAAACCTCCTTCTTGAAATCTTGTACTCATCCCGGCATTTGCTCTCCTCACCTTCAACCCATGGGATGGCCTCACAAATCATGGTACCCTAGGTGAGTCTCCAGCAAGAGGCATATGTAAGTCAATCAGACTCCTCATTATTGTGAGGAACACACTATATGCCGCACAAACACCTAGGTAAACAAATGCAAGAGGCTAATCAATTCTTGACAATGCTTCTGAAATAGCACCATAGCTAGTCCGGTGCCAAAGTACTTCCAAGCTTGGTGTCTTGCACCATCAGGCTCCAAGACATTCACAAACAAAAAATCACAAATAACAGGCGAGTGAGCACACCTCAGAAAAGAAGCCAAAACAACAACATCCCCAACACGATCTGGCTTGCTTGTAAAAAATAAATCCAGAATATTGCAGGACAAGAGAAAAGTCAGCTCCCTCACCCACTGATGCAAGCCACAAGATGCAAAGCAATCCAAAAACAGTTGATCTGTCAAGTCAACATCCTCTCCCTGCATCAACTCCTCCGACCACTTCACCGAGGGCAGGTTGAAATCCCCCAACACGACCACCTCACAACCACCTCACGACCAACGCAGAAGTCACTCATCAAATTTATCAGATCAAGATTTTCCTGATCACCGTTGATGGAGGTCTATAAACAGCCAAAATCCACCAATCAAGTTGAACCAGAAAGACTGCTGCTACATTTGGCAAGTCCAGATTAACCTCTTCATAATTCAGTAATTCTTCAAATATATACAAACACAGTGTTTTCTCACTCCAGTATGCAAATCTCCTCTTACAACAGAAAACCCATAAACCTCAACAAAAGAAGACAAAACCGAGCTTACAAGCCAAGTCTCACTAACCACAAACACCTCCAGTCTATTTTCTGAAATATAATCTATTTTGTTTGTAAGACTATTGACATTTGCATGGCTAATCTCCAGCATTGAAAACTGGGAGACGGACGACTGCAGACACCCTCAACAATTGATGGACCCAACACCTGCAGCAGCACCACCTCCGCAGCACCGCCGCGACAAACAGCAGCCCTCTCAATGGGAACGCCACCGCGGACACCAGAGCCGCCACCGCGGCCACCAGAGCCGCCACCGCAGCCACCAGAGCCGACACCGCAGCCACCAGAGCCGACACCGCAGCCACCAGAGCCGCCACCGTTGCCACCAGAGCCGCCACCCGAGCCGCCACCGTGGAAATCTAAACCGCCACCGCGGTCACCCCGACCACCAGAACCACTCCCGCGGACAACAGAACCGCCTCCGCAGACACCAGAACCGTCCCCGTGGCCACCAGCAACTAAGTCCTACTTAGGAGTAGGACTTAGGAGTAGGACTTAGGAGTAGGACTTAGAAGTAGGACTTTGGAAGTTTGGAGTAGGACTTAGGAGTAGAAGTTAGGAGTGAGACTTAGGAGTATGACTTAGCAATACGACTTAGGAGTATGACTTAGCAATACGGCTTAGGAGTATGACTTAGCAATACGACATAGGAGTATGACTTAGCAATACGACTTAGGAGTAGGACTTGGGAGAAGGACTTGAGTAGGACTTGAGTAGGACTTGGGAGTAGAACTTGAGAGTAGGACTTGGGAGTAGGACTTGGGAGTAGGACTTGGGAGTAGGACTTGGGAGTAGGACTTACAAGTAGGACTTACGAGTAGGACTTACGAGTAGGACTTACGAGTAGGACTTACGAGTGGGACTTACGAGTGGGACTTACGAGTGGGACTTACGAGTGGGACTTACGAGTGGGACTTACGAGTGGGACTTACGAGTGGGACTTACGAGTGGGACTTACGAGTGGGACTTACGAGTAGGACTTACGAGTAGGACTTACGAGTAGGACTTACGAGTAGGACTTACGAGTAGGACTTACGAGTAGGACTTACGAGTAGGACTTA
>SDVV010038425.1:0-10735 GCA_016164225.1 Gammarus roeselii
GACCCTAACAATAGGGTTTGGAGAGGCGTGTGCCTCTCCTCCCCCCGCTTGTCTTGCCGTCTTCGAGGAAAGGTTTTTACAGAGAACGGGATTCCTAGCCCCTTCGCTCCGCCCCGTTTTGTCGTCTCCGACACGCTGGGGATTGCGGTAGCCGATTATACTTCTGGCTACAGGGCGCCCCTTTAGTCGCCTTCTACGACACGCGGTGGATACGGTAGCACGATTCTAAGGCCCCGGCTACAAGGCAAATACAAACAAGGCACAAGGCAACAAGGCAAATACAAATACAAACATAATAAAACTACAATCTCATTGTTCTGCAGGCCTTCAACTATGTAGCACGTTGAAAGTCAGGGACTACAACTTTGTTTCAATATGAAACTACCAGCAACATGAAATTGTTTTCAATTCAAAACATGCCCTGGAACATACTAGTGCATTTGATGGCAGGATGTTGCTCTGTGTTGAGGGCATATTGCGGCCCTCAATATTCATAAAAACAGTTCTTTTCTCATTATAAGGGCATGTTACGACCTTCCATGCTCATAGTGACAGCACGCTTCATCTTCCCCATGGACTTCTTCTGCTGGAAGTGCAGAAGCTGCTTGTCCAGACGAGACTTCTTCACCTTAACATTCTTTCGGACTTCGCCATCTGCAGTGGATTTTGGCCTCACCACGTAGTCTCTCTTACTCAACTTTAACTTAACTCCACCTAAAATTTTGAAGCTGTCGTTGAAGTGAATATATCACTTGAAAACTCTTGTTGAGAACGACGGTGTACGACATTATTTCCCCAAAATTCGAATTAGAAATTTGGTAGGTGATTTTAGAAAGTCCAAAGTCTTCCAATGATTAATTTCTCCTCCTACAATTATAAAGTTGACATGTCTTGCAATGTATCATTTATACGCTCATGTGAAGCTTTGATATAATATAATTTTTTTCGTTAAATAAAAGTTTTAAATTTATTACATGCGATTGAGAATAGATGAATCGCATGTCCTTCAGATTGAAGGGCATCACAACACCCATTACGTTATTGGATAGGCATTGGTAAATTAGGTTGCAACTAGTCGATGTGACGCCTGGTGGCAAGTTGCTTCCGGAATTCAAACTTGAATAATAAATATCGCAATTAAAAGCTCGTCCAGATTTTTTTTTACGAGTAACAGATTATGCTGGAAGATGTGTTCGCTCCGCTGTGGCGGACGTTGTTTAGTTCAAGGAATTGCCCTAAGTTACTAGATACGCAGCGGAGCGCCATGGTGTGAGTGACGCGCGCAAACTTCTGTCCAGTTAAGTAAAAAACGTGCTGGTTGATGTCCCTTAGAGTTTGAATCTAAATCAAGGAAAGGATTCCTTCGATTCCTACATTTTATTCGTTTGGTCAACAGGCAATGTCGACTTGTTTCCAAGCCTCACCAAGAAGGTACAGCTAGCAGTTTAGTTCAATTTTCTGACCTTTGATTCAACGATTGGTAACAGCATGTAGAGCATGGTTAACAAGCTAATACTTTCTTGTCAACGGTTGGCAACAAAATGTAGAGCATCGTTAACACGCTAATACTTCCTAGTCGCATTTCGTAAAGGTCTGTAATAATTGCCTTACTAGGCTCTACCGTCGCATAATGTACAGCCGCGCAAGAAAATCCGTTCATGTTTAGTCGATACATGAAGAACAAACAATACATGCATACGTGGAATCCGTTCATGTTTAGTCGATACGTGAAGAACAAACAATACATGCATACGTGGAATCCGTTCATGTTTAGTCGATACATGAAGAACAAACAATAAATGCATACGTGGAATCCGTTCATGTTTAGTCGATACGTGAAGAACAAACAATACATGCTCACGTGGAATCCGTTCATGTTTAGTCGATACATGAAGAACAAACAATACATGCATACGTGGAATCCGTTCATGGTTAGTAGATACATGAAGAACAAACAATACATACCCACGTGGAACTCACTCGCTAAGCAACTTTGCCTAGGATTTGTATCGGGACAAAGCCTCTTAATGAATTCTATACATCGAATTATGGGTTAGTTCAAATAAACATCAGAAAAAATATAATAGATAATTTGTTATCTCTATTCTCTCGGTAAAAAGCTATTTCTTTGTAATGTAGTAAGAGCCATATGCTTAGCATGCGCTCTGCTTTTTATTCGAATGAATCTTGAAGAGGAAACATTACAGAGACGTTTATAGGAGAGAATCTTAATAACGTTCATTGAAAGAAGTTTTAGACCTTCGTGTCTTTCAACCTTACTCGGGAAATTTCGAAACACAAGTTTCTCGACTGTCCCCGAGTTTTTAGGTTTAGACTAAACATGGCTGCTCGGCGCTAGTTGTCGTCTAGATACAGAATGGCGTTTCACGCGTCCGGCGGTCTAAGCCGGCTGAACCCCAACCACCTCTCTCCCTATATAAGCGAGGTCTGCCCTACCCCATCATTCATGAGGGCTGGCAACAGCTGCTTTCCGCAAGGAAAGGTTATTGCGTTTTTAAGATGGCAGGGGGAGGGGGACGAGGCCCCCTATGGCTCATACTACATTACAGAGAAACAACTTTTTATCGAGAGAATCGAGATAACAAAAGTTATATTCACTTCCATTTCGTGAGAGCCATATGATTAGCATAGAAAATACCATCATGTAGCGCAAGCTGGCCTATGCCTGAAGAGCACTGATATTGTATGGATCGGCTGCATCTTAAACCGAGTGATCTCAAAAAAGCCCTTGCCGCGTAAGGACTGATGACCCAGTTGCATAAATAGGGGTACTGACTGTAATCATAGGCCAGTACAAGTATTGCTTGGTGCCTACCACTGCCCATATACTAGCTCATAGCGGCCAATTAATGTGCGGGCCCAGAGTATGAGCACCTAAATAGTAATTATGTACATCAATATATACTGTCTTCTAGTATGGGTGTGAATGAACAGCCAGGTAGTGGCAGTAGAATCCTACATATGGAAGTGTCTACAATGTGTACCATAGCTAATATGGTTTCCTTGCTGTACATTGAGTCGGCTAAATAAATATATACCGAGTAATCCGACATAATCCTTATTTTGATGCCGTAGCGTTGAGTACCTCATAACGATATGGTAGGATAATCTATACATATACCCTATAATATGTACCAAAGTTTTTTGCATTAGCTAGCGTAATGTCACAAGCCTTTGAAGCGAGAGGGACTATCCACATGTTTCTCAATGAGACGCAAGCTTGGTTAGGGTTCCCCACTGCAAATAGGTACTTGGGCCCGAACACGTTGGGCGACTTCTAGAAATTCTTGGATATGAAGTCTTGGAGAGGGACCCCACGCGTCCAGGCGAGAAATGAAGCAGACTTTCTGGCGTCGTGAGCTTTAGTGAAAGCATGCGGTGTGGCCTCATTCATAAGATAACAGATGTAATGCCCCACCGGTGATACCTTGAATGGTTTGCCTAAAGTAGGATGGATGAACAAAAAGTCATTGTTCGACGGACATCGTGCTACGTAGGCTTTGAGTACGATCATAGGGCCCAGGCTGTGTGCCAGGCCATCCGGCAACAGTGAGGCGATCGAGATGAGCGATGGCGTGGGGGTGAGGGTCTGGTTTTTGTACAGGAACTTGTCAGCGGTCAGTACGAGCGCGCATGGAGGGTTCTTGGAGAAATGTAGTAACGAGCGTGACATTGCCGCAATCTCAAAGACCCTGTTCGCTGCTGCGAGAGCGACGAGAAACAGTCCTCCGAAAGAGCACTAATACTGACGTCGTCTGAATAATGAAGCGAGGAGAGGCTAGCATGTCTAGAACCGGGCTCCAGCTTCCCCTGTGGCACGAAACGTCTGTGTGGTGGGTTCTCGTAAAATTGGGCCTCTGCCAGTTCCTTGAAGATTGCCTCTTGGGTCGTGACGCCAAACCCATGAAAGATAAGCAAATGAAGCGCATTCCTGTAAGCCAAAACTGTAATAGGAATGACCTGCTTCTGCTTGCCGGTATAGTGCAGGAACGTCATGAGGGTGGACTGGTTGATGGACTGCACGTTCAAGGCGCGTAGCCACGCTTGAGACCGAGTCCAGAAGTTTTGGTATTGGCGTTGTGTGGACTGCTTGTGAGTGTTGACCAGAGTGTCTGCAAGCGATCTACTGTATTTGATTGTGAGCACCGTTTGAAAAATTGAATGCGAGATAACTCGAGAAGGGTCGTGATGTTAGAGGCACCTCCCTGCCTTTGACGCACTGGGACACGTCGAGGACGAGCGAAAAGTCGCTGAAGGACGCGACGACCTTGAGCACCCATAGTGCGTTGGGGAGGTCTGTACCACGAACATGCCGCTGTAGCGGTACGTTCCGAGCTTGAGGAGCACCTGGAATATCAGGTTGTATGGAGGGAACTGGTATATTTCCCTTCACTGATTCCAGTCGCATTGGAGAGAAACTACGAAAGCTGCTCGTGGGTGATGAAACTGAGCTGCAAATAGTGAGAAGTTGTGGTTTCCCGGACGCGTGAAGAGGTCTATTTGCCTAGTCCCGCGCAGGGTAGAGAGGCGGGCGCAGCCTTGAGTCGTCCGCGTCCACTCACTTTCTACTGGTTGGAGGCGTGAGAGCTGATCGGCCCAGACGTTCTGCGATCCGGTGAAGGTAGGTCACGAGAAGAAAGAGGCGACTGCGCTGGAAGATCTGTAGGAGCTGTGCTCTGAACTTCTGCAACGCCGGGCCTTGCTGGAGCCCAAGTGGTTCACCATGGCTGCAGCTGCCCTGTAGTTAGACAACACGCGGACTGTAGTGTGGTGCCAATGAACTCATGCCCACAGCGCTTGTATGATGGCCAGCGATTCCTTCGACGTAATATGGAGAATGCGTTCCAATGGCGACCAGCGGCCGCAAGACTGCTGGTCGCTGCAGCATACGGCCCCGCGCTTTGTCCGATGCGTCCGTCCACAGGAGGTGCTCCGGTAGAGGCGTTACGAACGGGACGTGGGAGTGAAGAAAAGCCTTGCTGCTCCAGTGCTGTACCGCGCGGCAGTAGGGATTGTGGAAATGGCTGGGCTTGCTGGATAGGCGCAGGGATCGTGCTGCTAACACCTCTTCGTTGAGGAATTTGTGAGCATGGCTTAGGTAAGTAGTTCGGAAATTCATAAAGCCGAGGGAACTCAGATGCTGTTGAAGCGAAAGAGTTCTGCGGGGAAGTACCTCCGGGCCATGTCCCTGCGGCGGTCAATGTGCTGTGAGGTCGGGGCAATGGGCCCGGCCTCTCCATTTAGTGTTACCCCCAGGAAGTCTAACTGCTGGGTCGGTTCCAGAATAGACTTCCCCAGGTGGACGTGGAAAACGAGCTTCATGAGAAGGTCGCAGGTCGTCTGGGTGTTGCGCCGGCATTGATGTGCTGTTGGTGCCTGGAGCAGCCAGTCGTCAATGTAGAAGGCCGCATCTATCCCTTGCTGGTGGAACAAGCTAAAGGGTAGCTTCACGATCGTTGTAAAGATTCTTGGTCCCAGGTTGAGGCCGAATGAAAGGGCCGAGAAAAAGTACCGTTGGCTTCCTAGTTTGAAGGCCAGGAACTTTTGGAACTTGGCCTCTGTGTCCAACTTGGTGAACCAGAGAGGGGGCTTCAGCACTGCTCGTATTCGTTGCGGGTTGGACACTAGAAACGTGGTTACCGGGATGTATTTGTGGAGTTCTGAGAGGTCGATCAATATATGATCCCCTCTCAAAGCCTAGGGGACCGCAAAGATAAGAGATACAAAAGCTGGTTGTCTGGGCCCTGCCGTGACTGCGTCTTTGCGCAGGAAGTTTAATTCGAGGGGTTTGAGAACGCCCTCGTGTTGTCTGTGCGAGACAATGTATTCGAGAGGAGGCAGTCATGGCGCCTATCTCCAAGAGAGACCTTTAGAAAGGATGTGTTTGACCAAGGGCGTGGCCTCGCTCCCGTGTGCTAGGCGACTCCTGTGGACCGCCGAAAGAGCGTCAGTACTTACGGGAAGAGGAGCGGTCCCGCGTTCCGTAGTCACCTGAGGACTTCGAGCAGGGGGAGAGTCATTTGGCTGCTGTGCCTCCCCGACCTTTTCCGCGACCTCCTTTCCCTGGGCCATTCTGGCCACGTCCCTGGTCCCTTGAGGCAGTGGAGAGGCAGGCACCCGAACCTGTATGCGAGGTACCGGGGCCACCATGCTTCCGTTGGGGTTGCATAGCACCACGCTGGAACGCAGGGCGGCCACTGGAAGATGCTTGTCGGCCGCTTTGGCCTCGAGAAGAACCCTGCGCGACACTCTTCTGGGGTTGCAGGGGCTACGAAACCGGAAGAGGAGGGAGCCCTAAATGAGAGGATCTCAGTCCTGCTTCGGAAAGTATCCAACGTCTGAAAAGCGTTTAAGATCGTCCCGTTGGTGAGGGATTAAGGAGGAAAAAGCAATCCTGCTAGAACGGGAGCCCGAACAGACTCCGAAGCAAGCCTGTCCAGAGTCCGAAGACTAATTTAGTACCGTCACTGGGTCGTGTCGCTCGAGGTAACTCACGTGTGATCTGTTAAGACGGGATCACTTATAAGAGCAAGAATACCGTCAGTGACGGGCTGAGGACAAAGCCGCGCAGGGTCTGAGCGACCTGAGCGTGGAGCTGGAGATCCTTCGTACGTACTTCTGCACGAATGTGTTGGACGGAAAAAGCGATCTTGCCCCAAGTGGGCTCGAAGGAAGCTTTTGGGGGACAATCGGCGCATTAGTGACTTCAGTTAGGGCCCTGATTCTATGGCCGCCAGATTTAAGCGCGAAGTGCGCCTTCGACCAGGAGTCGAGCTCCTTTTATTGGGAGGCTCTGTCTCGTTACACGATATCTGTTCCTGAACGCTTCAAAGGTAGGACTGCCTGGTGGCGCTGGCATGGCTGAGGTCTATGTTGCACTTAACTGGCCTGTCTACGTGACCTTCCGAATAAACCGGAGTGCCGTAGGCACTAGGGATGAAGGTCATCGTTGGGCCCAGTGCGAGCCTGTGACGCGGTCATCAGAGAGAACTCTGGCTTAGAGGAGCCGTCCGGTGACTCGTGATCGCTCGCCTGTCGCTGAGGTGATTGCGGACATCGTTACTGAAACAATGGAGATTGAAGTATAAAGTGGATGTTATGATAGAAATATACGCCTTCCATCACCGCCCCATAGCATGACACACCATATGTTTGTTCATGAGAGGAACAAACATATGGTTTGTCAAATACGGCAAAAATAATAGGTATGTTACCAATAAATTTCATACGAGATCCAAAATAATGCCAATGTGTACGGAATGTATTTCATTATTGTACAATGAGGGCTGCAATGCTAACCCGAAACCACTGTTTACGTCGGATTTCAGTATCATGCATGGGCGCTGGGTCTGTTATCCGCATATGACTGAAATGAATCTAATGTCACTGAGAAACCGCTGTATATCGTTGGATTTGCAGAGCGACACTGACTTTGGTCCCGTAGTACATCATATGTGACCCATGATCCTCTGGTGCTGGCAAGCAAAACTCATGGTCCAACCCTGATGGTGTCTTTGTAATTGCCAGGTACATATGACTTGATGTGCATCAAGTGTTGACCAGAGACCACTATGTATCGTTGCAAACGGTGACGTAGTCTCGGAGGATGTCATACGTGACCCGTAATCATCTGCCTGCAGGTGTGAAGAGCTGTACGGGGACAGCTTACTTCAAAACCAGAACAGTGATGGTGTCAGGATGTAGACTAAGTTTAGTATGACTAATCGAGTATTGATCAAAACTTACTGTTTTTGAGCAGGATTTCAAAACCAAACATTGAATAGTTCCCTGAGGAATGTCATATGTGACATATAATCATCTGCATGTAGGTGTGAAGGGCTGTTCCGGGACGGCTTGCTTCAAAACCAAACATCGATTGTGCCAGCATAGAGGGTATGGTCATATGACTTATAAAGTGGTGTTCAATTTTTTTTTTGTCTGGCAACAAATTTATGTCCATCAACAAATTTGTGTCTTGACAAAATTGTGTCTGTCGGCAAAATTATCTGTAGACAAATTTGTGTCTGTTGATAAATCTATGTCTGTCGACAAATTTGTGCATCGACACATTTGTCTGTCGACACATTAGTGTCTGTCGACACATTAGAGTCTGTCGACAAATATGTGTCTGTTGACCTTGATGTCTTTTGACAAATTGATGTCTGTCGACAAATTTATGTCTGTCTACAAATTTGTGTCTGTCGACAAATTTATATCTGTTGACAAATTTATATCTGTCGACAAATTTGTGTCTGTCGACAAATTTGTGTCTGTCGACAAATTTGTGTGTCGACAAATTTGTGTGACAAATGTTTCTGTCAACAAATAATGTCCTTCGAGGACGAGGCAGGGTTTGCAGAGACAGCAAATGCAGTACGTCTGCGTAATTGCTGACCCCATCTGTTGCTCTGTAGAGGCAGTGGGTAACTAATCCGCTGCCCAGATGGGCCGCCGCGTACTGAATTTTACCTATCGAAATAGGTGCGAAGACCCTTTTGGTCCAGTGAGGCGGGTAAGTGCTGTAATCATGAGTTCAGTGGCCCGTGTGCCTCCATCAAGCAGCAGCGCTCGAATGAATGATGGGGTAGGGCAGACCTCGCTTATTTAGGTAGGGAAAGGGTTGACGGTTCAGCCGGCTTAGACCGCTGGGCGCGTGACACGCCATTCTGTCTCTAGACGACAATTGTCGCCGAGCAGCAATGTTTAGTCAAAACCTAAAAACTCTGACACAGTCAAGAAACTTGAAAGTTTCGAAAATTCCCGAGTAAGGTTGAAAGACACGAAGGTCTAAATCGGTCGAAAACTACTTTCGACTAATGTTATCAAAATTCTCTCGTAAATACGTCTCCGTAATGTTTCCTCTTCAAGATTCATTCGAATAAAAATCAGAAGCGCATGCTAACCATATGGCTCTTACGAAGTGGAAGAGAAATGCAGTGTTTTGTTGTTTCGCTTCGTTTTGGTTGATAAATCGAGGAACACGGAAACTGAGGTTTATTGATAGAGCTGCACACGTGTCTTATTTCTGGTTTCAAATTTGTGGTGGAGATACGCCCTTAATCTAATCTAATTGGTTTCAGATAAAAAAATATATTAATCCCGTATGCACTATCGGTAATTTATACCACATTTTTTAACATTCGAGCTTCGTTGGAGACGAGTTCCTTAGTCTAATCTACTAGAAAGTGCGATCATAATTTCGACTACTGACTCTTAATAGTGCTTTCTGCTATTGAATTGGAGCCATTTTATCCTATTAACAGAAAACTAGATCACCTTCCTCCATGACACGAAGCATGCCCTTAAAATTGCTGAGGTAGTGATTGTCGCTGCCATACCTAACCTCCCAACCGAGTATTAATGCCAATTCGACTGCTCTACTGCTCTTATAGAAAGTAAAGCTTAACATGTTTCACCTCACCTTGCGCGATGCGTCACTTTTCACGATATGCCTTTCATCTTGCGAGATGCTCTCGAGATGTTTCACACTTTATGAGATGCTTCAATCTCCTAGAGATGCTACACACGTCCGAGATGCTTCACACTTCATAAGAAGCTTCACAACTCGCGAGATGGTTAACACCTCATAAGATGCTACACACGTTGAGATGCTCCACATCTCGCGAGACTCCTCACATCTCGCGAGACGCTTCACACCTCATAAGACGCTTCACACCTCGTGAGATGGTTCACACCTCATGAGATGCTACACACGTCGCAAGATGCTTCACACCTCGTAAGATGCTACACACGTTGCGAGATACTTCACACCTCGCGAGAGGCTTCACACCTCGCGAGATGCTTCACACCTCATGAGATGCTACACACGTTGCGAGATGCTTCACACCTCGCGAGATAACTGGGAAAATTAGCGTCGGTGATGTCTAAATTCGACTTAATATGTGATGACTTTGATACATTTTTAGCTGGTTGTTTAGTGTCATCATCTGAAGTCTATGAAGTTGCATCCAATATAAACAATGCATTTTAGGCGACCTTCCTTCCACAGGATGGCCAGGCTCTGTCTCCCCCGATGCCCACGTGGGACCAGCTCCAGGCTCGGGTCTCTAAAACTCTGGTGGCCCCGCTCTGGGTGGTAAGGCCCGCACCCATCGAGGTTAGCCGCTCTGACGCCGGCCTCGACGACGGAGATGACGTCGTCGTAAACCCGAAGCCCGCTATCATGTGCGGGATAGTGTTACGTTCCGTCTTCAGGTACCTCTCCGTCAACGATCTTCTCTCAGTGATGCGAACTTGCCGGGTCTGGGCCCGTTGGTCTATCCACCCCACGCTGTGGCCACACATCACGCTGCCTCCAAACAAAACTGTGGAGCCTGTCCAAATGCAGGGCATCGTTCGCCGGCAGCCAAGGAAGCTCACCCTCAACTGGGTCGCAATTAGTCAGGAGCAGCTTAAGTGGTTGCTGATGCGGTTGCCTCAACTGAGTGAGTTGGACTGCGAAGGTCTGAGCTGGGGAGAGGTTCGCTGCTTGGCAACGTGCTTCAGTCCACCGCTAGTCAAACTTGACCTGAATTTCGTAGAGGGAATCAATGATGACGCTATTAAGTTGCTGTTGTCCTCGCCTGTGTCTCGACGGCCCGGTTTCAGAAACCATCAATCTTCTCGCCTGAAGAACTTAACTCATTTGTCCCTTGCTGGCGCTTGGATCAGTGACAGTAGTATTAGGGAACTCTGTACGGAATTACAGCTGGTT
>SDVV010038426.1:0-10735 GCA_016164225.1 Gammarus roeselii
CTGACATAGGATACTGCACTGACCTTGGTTGCCGTGCTGACATAGGATACTGCACTGACCTTGGTTGCTGGGCTGACATAGGATACTGCACTGACCTTGGTTGCCGGGCTGACATAGGATACTGCACTGACCTTGGTTGCTGGGCTGACATAGGATACTGCACTGACCTTGATTGCCGGGCTGACATAGGATACTGCACTGACCTTGATTGCCGGGCTGACATAGGATACTGCATTGACCTTGGTTGCCGGGCTGACATAGGATACTGCACTGACCTTGGTTGCCGGGCTGACATTGGTTACGATTGACGGTGTTTTCTTGGCTGACATTATTCGTTGGGCTAGCCTCGATTACTGGGTTGGCATTGGTAACTGGGCTAATACTGTTTGCTGGGATGATCTTGATCACTGGGCTGGCAGTGGTTACTGGGCTAACATTTTTTGCTGGTCAGACCTTCATTACTGGTTGACATAGTTTGCTGTGTTAACATTGTTTGCTGGGTTGGCCTTCATCCTTGGGCTGACATTGCTTGCTGGGCTGGCCTTCATCCTTGGGCTGACATTGTTTGCTGGGCTGGCATTCATCCTTGGGCTGACATTGTTTGCTGGGCTGGCCTTCATCCTTGGGCTGACATTGTTTGCTGGGCTGGCCTTCATCCTTGGGCTGACATTATTTGCTGGGCTGGCCTTCATCCTTGGGCTGACATTGTTTGCTAGGCTGGCCTTCATCCCTGGGCTGACATTGTTTGCTGGGCTGGCCTTCATCCTTGGGCTGACATTGCTTACTGGTCTACCAATGATTTCTGGGCTCAGGTTGATGGCTGGGTTAATCTTGATTACTGGGTTAACAATGTTTGCTGGGCAAATATACTTTGCTGGGCTTCTCTCGATTGCTGGGCTGTATTGTTTTTGGCGGTATTTTCCGTACCACCCTTGGAGTGAGGCGCTAACGATGTCTGTTCCATTCCTGACCACCCTTGGAGTGAGGCGCTAACGATGTTTGTTCCATTCCTGACCACCCTTGGAGTGAGGCGCTAACGATGTCTGTTCCATTCCTGACCACCCTTGGAGTGAGGCGCTAACGATGTCTGTTCCATTCCGTACCACCTTTGGAGTGAGGCGCTAACGATGTCTGTTCCATTCCTTGACCACCCTTGGAGTGAGGCGCTAACGATGTCTGTTCCATTCCTGACCACCCTTGGAGTGAGGCGCTAACGCACGTGTTGTTTGGAACACATGTATTAGTACACGTTATGTAATATTAACGAACTCAAAGTGTCCTCATAAACATAGTTTTCACGTCGAACAGGCCTATTGATTATCAATGTTTCCTAAATAACTGTAACTTCGTGAGTTGGAAGTACCCATAGACTGATGGAACTGTAATGGAATGAGCCAAGTGCCGCTACACGTACCTGCACCCGCTACACGTACCTGCACTCGCTACACGTACCTGCACTGCAATGATAAGCTGCGTGATGTGTCGGGTCAAAGTAGGACAGAGTACTCGAGTTGCGGTTCAATTTCAGACCGCATGCAGCCTTTGGTCTTGAGAAAGATTTTAGCCGCCAAAATATTCACTGGCTTTCTGCTAATAAGGTAACATCATGAGCTTGCCTTGGTAATATTCTAAACTGGTCTGACCTTGATTCCTGGAATTGTTGGTATGTTTTCTCTGTTCTAATACATTAAACACTTTGATTTTCGAATCTGTTCTGCCTGCAGAACCGCATAGCACGG
Source organism: Gammarus roeselii (assembly GCA_016164225.1). Taxonomy (NCBI): domain Eukaryota; kingdom Metazoa; phylum Arthropoda; class Malacostraca; order Amphipoda; family Gammaridae; genus Gammarus; species Gammarus roeselii. The sequence goes on from SDVV010038426.1 coordinate 1,740, forward strand.
TTTACTAAGTGATAATATTTATCGTGGAATAGACTGTCTCTAACACTCCTCAATTAAGTAATTAGCTCCATATTTGTGTGAGAACAGTTACTATAGCTAAGAAAAGTTCCCTTAACCTTCGAATAAAGAATTATTTGACATAAAGATAATGACGTTGAATAAATCTGTTGCGCTATATTCGATTGAGATTTGCAAAGGGTAGGATTTTTTTTAAACAATAATAAAATGTTTTCTCAGTGCAACGGGAATAAATATCATATTTATGTTTTTTGAGAATAGTTAAACGGGTACGAACAATGAATTTGACAGATTCAGTTTCATAGCAAACTTTTGTAATTATGGACAGACAATATCTATCGTCAATTGGAAATATATATCATGACAAGAACATATTATTTTGATTTCAGTCAGATAAATTTCCTTCACCATAGAGTAGTTAATTTTATTAGTTAAGCAGCATACCAACAAAGACAGCAAAAGACAGAAAGCTCTGTCTGCTCTAACCATTTATTAATGGCAAGGACGGCACACTATCGCTTCAAACCGTAACTAAAATACATCAGCCAATAGCAAGAAATAAGTATCAATCTCTTCATGATCGCTACCTTTTTGAGCCCTCTGCTATTGATACGACCGGCGTTATCGGCAAATCCAGCAGCCTCCTGATCTACGACATTGGCCGACGGTTATCTGCCCTCCGGGGACCCTCGCGAAACGTTCTGGTTAAAACAACGGCTAGGGCTGGCTATGCAGCGTGGCAATGCTTTGAGTGTACAATTAGCTTGTAAGCCTATCAACTCGGAGAGTTATAGATCGGATCTGTTGTTGTTAGGTCGTAACTTCACCAGGGCTGGAGGCGGATATAGTATGGTTGGACGCCACTACTTCTGTCGAGCGTTATGGTCAGGGGTGTCCCTATTTTTAGAAGCCTTATGAAATAAATAGTGGAGGGCTCTTCCCAGGGCCTTCGGGCTCCATAAAAAAATATCAAGGAGGAGCAGTGCCATCAGTCAAGTCCCAAAGATGATAATCATACACTTTAGACATGAAGAAGGAAATAAATGCTGCTTAATTAAAAATGTTCGCATTTGTTCATCATGAATTTATATCGCTTCAAATGTATTAGGTTAAAATTTAACTGCAAATATTAAATGAAAGATCGGATTATTAAGAGCGGCAATCGGACTGAGATCGGCCTGATTCAGTCTGCAAACCGTGCCGCGGCTGCGAATTATCGGCCGTGCTTTTAGGGAGGTCGCGTTTGATTGGGTAGGAAAGCCATACTGAGTGACCGTTGTGGACAACACGCGTTAAAGAACAGATAATTTTTTTTATTTATTATTTGCTTCCATGTTCTACCGGAGTCCCAACGCGAAGTTAATGCAGACTCCCCCGTAGGGCAATCGGAGAGTGGCGAAGTAGGTGCAGCATAGATTAAGAGTAAGTTAAACTTAGGTTCGAAGTAGTTTAAACACAGTTACAGTGGGTTTAAAAACAGTTGGAGTAGGTCTAACAAAGTACCAAAGTAAATTTGACATGGGCACCAAGCAAATTTGATGCGGCTAGAAAGAAATTTGACATTAGATTTAACAATTTAAAAAGAGTACCGCTAACGCGGGCACAAAGTAGGCCTCAAAGTGAGCTTGACAAAACTATAAAGATAGCTTGGCATTTACAAATCAAATTCGTTCTATAAACAGAGTAAAACTAACTCGGGTACAGAACAGATAAAACATCGGTGATGGGACTGTGTTAGACTGCGACCGATTATACGTACAACTGAGAGACATAAGATTGAGATGAGCGCAGAGGCCGCTCCTGTACACAGCGGCAGACTGCGACTGCTGAGTACAGCAGGGCCAAGCACATGTAGGAGAGACATAGGACTGAGATAAGCACAGAAGCCGCCTCCTGTACACAGCGGCAGACTGCGACTGCCGAGTATGGCAGGGCCAAGCACATGTAGGAGAGACATAGGACTGAGATAAGCACAGAGGCCGCCTCCTGTACACAGCGGCAGACTGCGACTGCTGAGTATAGCAGGGCCAAGCACATGTAGGAGAGACATAGGACTGAGATAAGCACAGAGGCCGCCTCCTGTACACAGCGGCAGACTGCGACTGCTGAGTATAGCAGGGCCAAGCACATGTAGGAGAGACATAGGATTGAGATAAGCACAGAGGCCGCCTCCTGTACACAGCGGCTGACTGCGACTGCTGAGTATTGCAGGGCCAAGCACGTGTAAGAGAGACATAGGATTGAGATAAGCACAGAGGCCGCCTCCTGTACACAGCGGCAGACTGCACCTGCTGAGTATAGCAGGGCCAATACGTGTAAGAGAGACATAGGATTGAGATAAGCACAGAAGCCGCCTCCTGTACACAGCGGCAGACTGCGACTGCTGAGTATAGCAGGGCTAAGCACATGTAGGAGAGACATAGGACTGAGATAAGCACAGAGGCCGCCTCTTGTACACAGCGGCAGACTGCAACTGCTGAGTATAGCAGGGCCAAGCACATGTAGGAGAGACATAGGACTGAGATAAGCACAGAAGCCGCCTCCTGTACACAGCGGCAGACTGCGACTGCTGAGTATAGCAGGGAAAAGCACATGTAGGAGAGACGTAGGACTGAGATAAGCACAGAAGCCGCCTCCTGTACACAGCGGCAGACTGCGACTGCTGAGTACAGCAGGGCCAAGCACATGTAGGAGAGACATAGGATTGAGATAAGCACAGAGGCCGCCTACTGTACACAGCGGCTGACTGCGACTGCTGAGCATTGCAGGGCCAAGCACGTGTAAGAGAGACATAGGATTGAGATAAGCACAGAGGCCGCCTCCAGTACACAGCGGCAGACTGCACCTGCTGAGTATAGCAGGGCCAAGCACGTGTAAGAGAGACATAGGATTGAGATAAGCACAGAGGCCGCCTCCAGTACACAGCGGCAGACTGCGACTGCTGAGTATAGCAGGACCAAGCACGTGTAAGAGAGACAGGATTGAGAGGACCGCACTCTATCATACCAGTTACCCATTCTTCCTCAAGATCGTCGGCCGGGGCTCTGTGCACAGGCTGGGAAGTGGGGTAAAAGTCTTCGGGAGTTGCACGGAATATTTCAGTTAGTAGTAATGGCAACGCCAAGCGTCTATAAGAACTAAATACTCCTCGTTACTCGGACAGTTGGGTTGAAGGGATGTGAAGTGATCCTGTTAGTGTGCTCTGTTAAAAGACCAGAATAGGGTCTTCGTGTCGTTGAATACGCTGCGACTAACCTTCAGAAAAGAACAACCGTACTCATTAGCAGAGATGCATGTAAGTGATGTGCCTGCCTCAATGGCATGCCAGACATAACTCGCACATCGCAGCTATCGCATAGTTGGTGTTTCTCTCAGTGCCAGGGTTAAGGAGCGTTTGTGCCTCTAAATGCTGCTGTGATAAGAAAAGTTTCCCCTTTTTCCTAAGACTAAAAGTGTCAAGCTGGGTCGCCCTGGATTAGTATTCCGTCTACCACAAAAAAGCGCAGAAAAGTACTATGCAGCAGCGGGAAAAACGTATAATGTATCGAGAATGCGAGACAAGCGCCTAACTCAGTCCATGTTAGGCCTACGGAGTAGTGCGTGTATTATCTTCGTAACTTCTTTATCATGGTAACCGAGCTTCATGCAGTAGCAGTGTGAACTGTGAGAGCCAATCATAAAGCAGAATAAGACTGAAAACAGAACAAGTCACCACTTTGTGGTGATCGCATTTGCTCACTCCGCTGACTCGAAGCTAAGTTACCGCTCTACAGTGCTCAACGATCCTCTTATTACGACTCATGCCAATACGGAAGTGTTGTCCACTATACTCGATGGATAAGGATACGCCCAAGCCGCATAATTTTGTGTTACGGCGAGCTCTTCAACCTGTCTATCATGCAAGGGAGGAAAAATGACTATAGTGAGTGGCTACTGCTCATTTTTCTAGCGGTGTGGGCTGCTTTACAGCTGTTTTTCTTCTGGAAGGAGAAAGAGGAGCCAGAAAGAGGAGCACTTCCTGTTGCAAGAAGACCAGGTTAAGGTGGAGAAGTGACAGCGTGAATTGAGGTACGAAGGCTGATGCTGGAATGCTGTGTGACGGCTAAACTTTTCGTAAATGCACTAAACACGCCTATCATACGAAGCTGTATTGAGCCAACGAACGAGACTCCTCCTTGCTAACGAGACTCCTCCTTGCTAACGAGACTCTTTCTTGCTAACGAGACTCTTCCTTGCTAACTAGTTGGTTGGCTCCTGATCAGCGAGTGGTGTGTCGAGTAACTCTCGTTGCGTGGTGCGCCTTGGCCATCATATGCTGTACACTCTCAATAGAAACTCCAGTTGCTTTAAGCAAATTCCACTCAACAAAATATATGGCGGGATTATTGTCGGTCAACGCTTTGCCGACGAAAACCTTCCCATAATTTAAGATAAGTATGGTGGTAAATTGTCAACAAAACTCTAACTATGGACTATTCTGAAGAAACTGTGTTTAGTTCAGATAGTAAAAATAAAATGACGGTCACGGCCCTTCAGTAGCAGCGACATACTGAAGTGTGCGCCCTTCAGTGGCCGTGTCCGATTGAAGTCGACGCTTTTCATCGCAGGATGGCTGTCACGGCCCTTCAGTAGCACCGTCATACTGAAATGTGCGCCCTTCAGTGGCCGCGTCCTATTGAAGTCGACGCTCTTCATCGCAGGATGGCTGTCACGACCCTTCAGTAGCAACGTCATACTGAAGTGTGCGCCCTTCAGTGGCCGCGTCCTATTGAAGTCGACGCTCTTCATCGCAGGACGGCTGTCACGGCCCTTCAGTAGCAACGTCATACTGAAGTGTGCGCCCTTCATCGCGGGAAGGCGGTCGCGTTCCTTCAGTAGAATCATCATACTGAAGCGCAAGCCCTTCATCGCGGGATGGCGGTCGCGTTACTTCAGTAGTAGCATCATACTAAAGCGCAAGCCCTTCATTGCAGGATGGCGGTCGCGGCCCTTCAGTAGTAACTTCATACAGAAGTGTGGGTCCTTCATCCCAGGACGGCGGTCGCGGCCCTTCAGTAGTAGCTTCATACTGAAGTGTGGGTCCTTCATCCCAGGACGGCGGTCGCGGCCCTTCAGTAGTAGCATCATACTGAAGTGTGCGCTCTTCATCCCAGGACGGCGGTCGCGGCCCTTCAGTAGTAGCATCATACTGAAGTGTGCGCTCTTCATCCCAGGACGGCGGTCGCGGCCCTTCAGTATTAGCGTCATACTGAAGTGTGCGTCCTTCATCGCGGGATGACGGTTATTAAGTGTTTAACGCTTTTTACTCGTAGCTTTGATTGGACCCCAAAACTGGAAGTGCATATAAGCATAGGCATGGCACAGCATAAAAACACCTCCCAAGATTCCTTGGCCGTATAGGCTCATATTTGGAAGTTCAAACTCGGCCGAGTGTGGCGGACAAGAACAGAAGCACAAATACAGGTACGGACGCAGAAGGGAACAAAATTGAAACCTACTGGACGACCTACAGGGAAGAAACTGGTAATAATTAGGTCAACAGCTACTGAAAATAATTACATGCAAATAACGTAGGACGAAATAGGTCTCCTTTTGTTGATTTCGGTAATTGATAATCTTTGACCAAATAAAATAAGAATATGAAACTTGGATGGCTTAAGCTTCAATATGTAAATGATTTAACCTTTAACCAGCTTCCACTGTCAATTTAAAAGTTCTGTGTTGATTGTTCATGTAAACAAAAAGGAGAGAAGCACATGAATCTTCACGACAGAAAATAAATGAATCGAAATGCTAAAGTAGATAAGTTTGTTGTATAAACAAATGCTAGTTGAGAAACGATCTAATTCTGCCATTGAAATAAATTAGAGTATCTGAGTTTCCCTGACAATGAAATGAAGAGTTATCATGCCGGTATCATAAGTCAACTTCATACGATAACTAACAGTAGAGTATTTGTAGAAAATGACGTGTGATTATTTCTTAGCCAAAATTGATTATTATGATACCGTATTACGGTATCATAATTGCATTCAATAAACTGCTTCATCAGAGTGGCTGATGGTGGGTCATCGCTGCCGCTGCAGCTCGTCCGTAAGGTGGTATTGCAAGGGATGCATGGATAATAATACCACTATCGTGTACTGTTACCGTGTGTCTGGCTTACCGTAAGAGAACACATTCATTCATGCACCTACGAATGCATCACACAAAATATTTCCTACATATATATATATATATTCCCAGTCAGATGAATGTTAGAAATAGAATTCATAGATTAAATTCAAGATAGAGAATCTATGGAACATTGTAGGATTAAAATATCGATATAAAAAGGATCAAATTAAAGTGCACATGCAGTGGCAGATTATATTTGTCCATCTGTGTAGCCTACCCAACCCTGAGCTAAGAAAACAAATGTTATTGAATTAAGCGGAATCAAAATAAATGGAGATCAGTAAATAATCAAACCGTTCCATGGAATCTACTCTTAGAATCAATGAAACAGCTCTCTCGAATGTACTCCTAGAATCATTGGTCTATCATACGGAAACGGGAATAATATTCAACTGCGAACTGTTACTGCCTCACAAACAGTGGTCTATCATTCGTCTTATTCCTCGTCGAATTGCATTAATATTTTATGGTACATCATTGATCATAAAAGGAAGCCTAGAAGAAAAATGTCCACTTCCTATGAACGTTAAACTTCTGCTGGACAGACAGAGCGTGGGTAAAAATATTTTAAAATGTCACCAGAGTGCAGCCAAAAAAGCTTGTTTTCACGTATTCCATAAGGAGTTCGGGAAAAGAAAAGGTTGCTCGAAATGCCCAAATTAACATGTATAAAGTAAGACATTCTATTGCTAGTGCTACTTACTTTACCTGATTAGTAGTGGTAAAAAGCTTTGCATAGTCTGAGCAAAGATGGTCTGACGATGCTCTCTTTTATGTCAGGCACCGCTGGGCATGACCCCTGGAATGGCCGAGTTGACCAAGTAATTGTCTCGCATGCCTTTGAAGAAGGTTTGAAGCATTGTTATGAGCTCAAGAAATGACTGCAACTGTGCTGCTCTTACTGCTCATTTTAGCTGTAGCGCAATAGTATTCTTTCACTTTTGTTGGAACCGTAACAGCAATAGTGTCATACCTGCTAGCACGATCACAACCCCTTTTGCTGGCACCGTAACAGCAATAGTGTCATACCTGCTAGCACGATCACAACCCCTTTTGCTGGCACCGTAACAGCAATAGTGTCATACCTGCTAGCACGATCACAACCCCTTCTGCTGGCACCGTAACAACAATAGTGTCATACCTGCTATCACGATCACAACCCCTTTTGCTGGCACCGTTACAGCAATAATGGCATACCTGCTATCACGATCACAACCCCTTTTGCTGGCACCGCAACAACAATAGTGTCATACCTGCTATCACGATCACAACCCCTTTTGCTCACACCGTAACAGCAATAATGACATACCTGCTATCACGATCACAACCCCTTTTGCTGACACCGTAACAGCAATAATGACATACCTGCTATCACTATCACAACTTCCTTTTGCTGACACCGTAACAGCAATAGTGACATACCTGCTATCACAATCACAACTTCCTTTTGCTGGCGCAGTAACAGCAACAGTAGCATACCTGCTATCACTATCACAACTTCCTTTTGCTGGCGCCGTAACAGCAACAGGGGCATACCTGCTATCACTATCACACCTTCCTTTTGCTGACACCGTAACAGCAATAGTGACATACCTGCTATCACAATCACAACTTCTTTTGCTGGCGCCGTAACAGCAACAATAGCATACCTGCTATCACTATCACAACTTCCTTTTGCTGGCGCCGTAACAGCAACAGAAGCATACCTGCTATCACTATCACAACTTTCTTTTGCTGGCCCCGTAACAGCAACAGTGGCATGCCTGCTATCATTATCATAACTTCCTTTTCCTGACACCGTAACAGCAATAGAGACATACTTGCTACCATTATCACAAGTCCCTTTTGCTGGCACCGTAACAGCAATAATGACATCCCTGCTATCATTTTCACAACTCCCTTTTGCTGGCACCGTAACAGCAATAATGACTTACCTGCTATCTTTATCACAACTTCCTTTTGCTGGCACCGTAACAGCAATAGTGACATACCTGCAATCATTATCACAACTCTCTTTTGCTGGCACCGTAACAGCAATAGTGGCATGCTTGCTATCACTATCACAACTCCCTTAACCTGGTACCGTAACAGCAATAGTGACATAGCTGCTATCACTAGCACAATTACCTTTCGCTGGCACCGTAACAGCAATAGTGACATAACTGCTATCACTATCACAACTCCCGAATAAGAACTCCACATCGATGATAAGGCCACAAAATCAATTATATTTATGCAAATTTGAGCATCTGTATTTACGGTGTGTTTTTGTTAGGCAATCCTCTACCAACATCTCCAAACGGCCATTGAAGATATTGCCTAGTATATGAGGGTCCTTTACGCAGTTAGCAGATGGTATCAGGTTTCCTAAGAATATTAAATGCTTCCTTATAGGGTAGGGACGGAGCGTTTTTTTCAGGCCGTGTTCCCGCGGATACCCGGCCGGCATACTCTGCCCGGCACCTGGATTAAAGACACTATACAACCTTCTTTACTTTTAGCTGTTCAGTTCAGTATACTACACGTGGTTTAGTTAGTAACATTTATCTTTTTTTTTTTCCCCTGTGCCAAGTATATTTTTACAGCAAGTTACTCCTTTCATCATTCTATTTCGCAGTGTCGTTGCTGTTCACTTCTTTGGGCTCCTACGACTATTTAAAGGTGTATTGGTCTCATGTTAAGTTATAGTTGATTTTTTTAGCCTGCTTACATCGGCCAACTTGCTTCATTTATATATGTGTTTCTGATCACCTCGGTGTTTTCATTTACTCTTATTCGCAGGCTCACGATTATTTTTTCGA